>VYZQ01042762.1:3214-14706 GCA_013400655.1 Mystacornis crossleyi | reverse complement strand
GTGGAACCTGATTTCCTTCTACAGCCACATAACCCAGCTGGCTGATCCGGGAAAGCCAGCTGATGGAATCTTTTGGGACTTCAGCAAAGCTTTTGATACCGTCTCCCACATGATCCGCTGGTCAGAATGTCCATCCTGTAGCTGGAGAAACACATCATGGGGTGGGCGAGCAACTGGCTCAGGGGTCGGGCACAAAGGGTGGCAGTGACCACGGTGACACCAGGCTGGCACCAGTCACAGCATAAATAAGACATTAATTAGAGAGTGTGCAAAAGNCGATCTTGTGCAAAAGAGGCCACAAGGATGGGGAAGGGTCTTGAGGAGAAGCTGTGTGAGGGGTAGCTGAGGGCATTTGGAATGTTCGACTGGAGGAGAGAGACTGAGGGGAGACCTCGTCGGGTCATCAGCATCCTCCTGAGGGGAGAGCAGGGGCAGGAACCGAACTCTTCATTGTCATAATCAGGGACAGGAGCCAGGGATCAGTTGGAGCTGTGTCAGGGCAGGCTTAGGTTGGATATCAGGGAAAGGTTTCTCCCCACGAGGGTGCTGGGCACTGCCCAGGCTCCCCCAGGAGTGGGCACAGCCCCGAGGCTGCCAGAGCTCCAGGGGTGTTGGGACAACACTGCCAGGGATGCCCAG
This sequence comes from Mystacornis crossleyi, assembly GCA_013400655.1. Taxonomy (NCBI): domain Eukaryota; kingdom Metazoa; phylum Chordata; class Aves; order Passeriformes; family Timaliidae; genus Mystacornis; species Mystacornis crossleyi. The sequence continues at coordinate 14,067 of VYZQ01042762.1, read as the reverse complement.
GTGGGATTCTTGGGGGTCTGTGCAGGGCCAGGGGCTGGGCTGGGTGGTCCTGGTGGGTCCCTCCCAACTCAGGGTAATCTGTGATCAATGGGCTTTGTAAAATCAGTCATCGGTGCTCAGCCATCACCATTCCCATTCAGTTGGATCTCCTGGGTGTCCACGAGGGGCAAAACAAGGAAGCCCTGGAGCTGCCAACAGCACGAGGGTATGGGAGAGGAAAGAGCTTGCAGGGAGGAGACTCCGGGTCATTCTGAACCTAAATGTCGAGTACAGGAATGGGAAGAGCTTTTTTCCTTTCTTTGTTGTGTAATATTTCATGTTGGATTAGGATGAACTGAACGGAATCACTTTGTCCTTGTGCCATCATTCTGTACAGTGTTTGTATATATGATGGTGTTTAGAATGTTTTAATTTTTATGGTGCCTGCTTTTCATGTAATAATGAATAATGTGCCTGCAAAGAATGCTTTACGTATTCTTAATTTCCTAATTGCTGAAAGTGTAAAGAGAAAAACAAAAAGCATTTTTTTTCCAGGTGTTAAGCTCTGAGAAATATCAGACTGATGGGATGGGGTTTTGGGAGGGAGGAAGGAAACTAACTTTAGTGTTTTTTTATGGTCATCACACTTTGGGGGTTTTTTTATTATCTACAGTCTTTTTACTCTTACCGTAGATTGTTTTTAAATATACCACTGACTCAAAAAAATAAACTATTATTTTAAAACCTTGTCTAAGAAAATGAGTACATTCCCTGGCTATTTTTGATCCTTGCTGCAGAATTTTGGGAACTGCTGCATTCTTCAGAGGGCTGCGCATACACTTTCTTTTTTTCAGGACAGTTTGGGGAGAACTCATGAGAAAACTGCAATCTTTTCTTGTACTGTTGTGCTTGGCCCTGCAGGTTGGAGCTAAAACACACATCAGCACTAAGGACACGCATCCCTGTGTGCTGCCCATGCCCATAACGATGGCTTGGGTATCTCTCAGTGAATGCTTCAGAAAACAGATGAGTTTTATGTCATATTTTCCACCTCAGGTACCTGCTACACGAGGCAAGTTCCAAGCAGAAGTGACTTTACACAGCAGTAAAACAACACCGCTGTTACAAAGGCAGAAAAATTGCCCTTCTCATAAAAAGTGGCTCCAGTGGTCAATTATATATTCTCATCTTTTTGCCTTAAACCACGGTGTCACTTTGGATCAAACGAACACAGTTCTCCTTGCCGTAAAATCAGCTCCCGGAGTGTCTCAGGATTTACTGCTGGATCTCATCCTGCGAGTCCCTCTTTGTTTTGTTAATATAATCTCTGCTCAAGAGGAGCAGGCAGGGAAGGCTTCTTGGCTGCAGTCAATCAAATATCCGTAGTCAGTCAATAATGTATTACAACTTTAATTCCATGAGTCTTTTATTTAATTGAGACTTGCTTTAGAGGCTGCTCTTGCTGCTGCCAGGGAGCTCGTGCTGGGATGCTGGTGAGTTTTCCTCTTTTCTGTTCCATTTGCTTCCTAAAGGGTGGGAAGAGCTTTCCCATCGACCTTCCAGTGGATGCCTGTAAATTGTATTTCTGATAACGTGTTTGTTTTCACACGTCCTTAGCAAATTCCTGTGCTCATGCAAGTGTTATAATTTGGCCCTGCGAGACTCCTCCAACGAGAGCTGCGCTTCCGAATCGGCCTCGCAGTACAAACTCCAGATCCCGTCTGTGTGAGTGTTTTACAAATGTGTGAGCTGAGCCTGGGAATTGAAAACCGGGCTCTCACACCCGGATTGTCACCGCTTTTACAATCTAACGGCTCCTGGGCTGTGACTCGAGTAGAACCCGGGCAGGAGGAATCGGTGCCCTCCTCAAAGTGTGGTGAAAACACCCTTCAGCTAAGCCAGCAGCTAATTCCTTACAGGCAGTGAACAATCCCGGCAAGGCTGTTCTTTCCCGTGGTTTGCCCTCTCCCTTTGCACTCCAGTTGGGACTCAGAGCATCCCAGGGCCGTGGGAGTTCCTGCTCACGCTGTTTGTGACACGGCCGAGCTCATGCAGAAGAGCTCGTTAGGGAACCATACAGAGCCAGGAGCTGATCTGACTTCAGCCCGTGGTGAGATCTCCTGGCTCCTCCATCTGCCCCGTTTCTGTGGGAATTCATCCCTAAATGGCTCCAAGGAGTCTTTTGCTTTTCCCCACCCCACGCCCTGCGCTGCCTGTGGACGGGGTGAGATTGGGATCACCAGGTTGGTTTAGTGCCTCTTCATCCTCCTGGTGCCTCCACGCCCTAAGGTGCCCACTCCGACTTCATTCACATCAATATTTCTGCTTGCAAAGGTGACCCATCCCTCTTTTCCATAGCAGGCCTTGGCCAGGGAATGGGCAGGATGCACAGGGGCCAGGTTTTCACCATTTGGGATAAATCGGGGGATTGACCTCCCCCGAGTGCTGTCCCTCTGCTCCCACCCGAGACCAGCGCCACAGGGCTTTGTGACACGAATTTCCCCGAAGGAAGCAATTCAGAGGTGTGAAGTTCCTGGCTAGTGGGAAGAACTGGAAGTTTAACGACCGATAATTGTCACTTCTTGAAAAGCAGCTTGAGTTCACTCCGGGAAAGTGACCTCGCAGTGCCAGGATAAAAGGGAGAAGCCTTTCCAGAAGTAATTCCATTTCCCTGAGTCTCAGCCCGGGAGTGAGGGTGGATTTTACAGGTGCACAAATCAGTCCCACACAAAAAACCACCCAAGGTTTGTTGGGCAGGGGTTGTTTGCTTTTTAATCGCATTTATTTTCACTGGGAAGCTCAACACAAAGGTCACTCCTTCCGCTGGTTCCTGTAATTGACATTTATGATTACTGAGATGTCTCCCATGGTACCACAAATTCTGAGGGTAAAAATGTTTTTAAATTCAGTTTCGTCTTAACACAGGCATTTTTCTTTACCTTGACTGTAGTTCTGTGTGATTTCACAGAGGAAAAGGATGAAAAGTTTGCTGGAAAATGTACTTATTTACGAGATGTGAATAGAGATTCATGTGAGTGCAGGGACAGTGTATTCATGCACACGCATCAAACACACATTTTTAATGTGATATATCCCACTTCACTGACTGGGTGGAGTCTCCACCTTCTTGCTTCGTGTTAAACATCCTCCCTGTCAATTCCTGTGGCCTTTTTGGGGACCATCCCGTGCCAGAAGTTTGATGTGGTGTGAAGCCAGGCTGCGGCTGCATCCCCTGCACAAACCAGGTAAGGCTTTTCCACTTCCCATCCACACCTTGCCCGGTGATAAATCAATAAATTGGAGCACGTGCAGAGATTCCCCCATGGAAAACAGGGCGAGCACTCGAGTGATGGTGAGCACTGGAATTCAGGGTTTTCCCCTGTCCTCGGTTTTCAGCAGTAATGGGAAGGGTGAGGTCCAGCTGCGCTGACATTTCAATTTCCTCTCGTTCTCCTTTTGTACTTTCCATGGCTCTGAACTGAATTTCAGGCTTGCAATTGCCATCTTCTTGGGGGTGCAGAAATGTGGGGATCAGCACAAACACTCGTTTATTGTATGGGGTCTCTCCAGCTGTTCTCCAGTGAGGCTATTTATAGGATTTTTAATTTCCCCTGAGTTTTTTTCATGTGTATTCTGCAGACAGGGATAATTACTGTAAATTGCGTTTCTCTATTGAGTGACACTTTTATTTTTCATTTCCAGTGCGTGCGGCGTTGTGTTCCAGCAGTGCAGTGGGAAGTGGCTGAATTAAATAACTCAGTTCCCAGCCAAGGACGGTGGCTGTGGGCTGCCGTGCTGGGGACACGTCCTGACCCCCTCGGGATGGTGTTAGGATGCCAATATTGAGAAATTCCTCTGCCCAAATTAAGGTGCACAGGAGACCGTGTGCTGGAGTCAGTCGTTCTGGTTTTATTTAACAGGCAATGTGAAGCAGAGAGAAGGAAGGAATAGGAAAGAGAGGAGATGAAGCAGAAGATATTTGTCATCGACATTCGAGGGAGTCCTTACAAGGAGCAAGCACAAACAAACCCAAATGTGACACCGGTTCCTATCAAGGCATTTTTGGTGTGTTCTTCTGTTGCTGGCTGCTCTTCCCAATTTTATTACATTCTCTTCTGGCGGTGCTTGCATTTCCTCAGCGCTGCAATCCCCATTTAAAATGAATTTTAATTTTCATCAATTCCTCCCAGCCATGCCGGATCACTGCACTGCCAGTGGCAAACCCCAGAAACGACCTGCAGAACCTTCCTGAACCACCAGGAGAATTCCTTAGCGGGATCTGAAGCGAGCTGTGGGGAGGAAGAGGGGCCCAGGCCCCGTTCCAGAGCAGCATGACCCATTCCCTGTGGGATCACAGCCACTCAGCACACACGGAACGCTCGGAGAGGTAAAACAATCCCAGCAGCTCCAGCCTGGGCCAAACAGTTCTTAGCTCAGCACGAATTACAGTTTAAACCACTTATTAACATCCCATTTAACAGGATGAACACTGGTTTGGGCAGTGTGTTCTTGCAGCAAGAGGAGAAGGCACTGCAGAGGGCAGGAAGTTTGGTTAAGCTGTAATTACTGTTTCTCTGCAAATGAGATGTGTTTGCCTGCATTTAATTGCATGAGCTCAAACGCTCACCGAGAAAAAAATCCAAAGAGATCAACTACAAATTAAAAAAATTTTTAATTTAAATGCCTTCTTTCAAACTACCTACTGGTGTTAGAGGAGGCTTGTCCTGAGATTTTTTTTTACATTTTATTGAGGTCTGGTTGTCAATAATATTCAGTTTACTGGCTATAAATTTCCTTCCGTGGGTTTATTACTGTGTACAGTTGGTAAATAGATTTGTTGTTGCTTTTTTCCAAGCAGCCCGTTATTAAGTTGCTCTTCAGAGGGAAAGAATAGGGAAAAAAAATAGAAATAATGGGATTTTTAAAGAAGTTTGTGTCTTTCCTGACTTTGTGGTCCCTGTGGAGGTGGGCAGAGATCTGTGGGAGGTCACACCTTGCTTTTGTGTGGGATTATCCTTCCACGTGGGGTGTTGGAGCCGGGAATATAAAAGTACAGGTCCAAACACAAAAGCCTTGGGTAGAGACAGGGAGTTTCTGAGCCTCCCATCAGAAGGACCCGGAGAGAAATCCGTGCTGGTCTGGTCTCAGCTGCTCCGTGGGCTCTGGGCTCAGTGGCAGAAAAGTGACTGTGGAGAAAGAAATTCCTTCTCCCTGGTGTGAGGTTCGCTGGGACGTGGGGTTTGTGTAAGGTCAGAGCAGAAATGGTGTCTTAGGTTGGGCCTGGTCTGTTTCAGGCCTGGAAAATGGGGAATTGTGCTTGGATTGATGGTGGGAACAGGGCTGGAGCTGCTGTTCAGTGGGAGAGCTGGGGGGGCTCACCTGGAGAGGAGAAGGCTCCAGGGAGAGCTCAGAGCCCCTTCCAGGGCCTAAAGGGGCTCCAGGAGAGCTGGAGAGGGACTGGGGACAAGGGCTGGAGGGACAGGACACAGGGAATGGCTTCCACTGCCAGAGGGCAGGGCTGGATGGGAGATTGGGCAGGAATTGTTCCCTGGGAGGGTGGGCACGCCCTGGCACAGGGTGCCCAGAGCAGCTGTGCCTGCCCCTGGATCCCTGGCAGTGCCCAAGGCCAGGCTGGACACTGGGCCTGGGAGCAGCCTGGGACAGTGGGAGGGGTCCCTGCCCATGGCAGGGGTGGGATGGGACCAGCTTTAATATCCCTTCCCATCCAAACCATTCCATGACGCTGCGTTTGGGATTCCAAGGCATGAGCTGCCTGTGCCTGGCACTGCCCTGGCTGCTGTGCTCTGCTGCATCATCCCACGGGCCCCTGCACTCACAGCCTGGACCCTTCAGCCCATTTGGGAATGGCACCTCCCAGCTTGGGCACGCCCCAGAAGCCACAGGGACTGTCCCGGTGGAGATGTGGGGCTGGAGGGAATTTTTTTTCCTGTCAAAAAGTTGGTGTAGTTGGGGGACAGAGGTTTGGGGGGAACCTCAAACCTCATGGAAGGGCTTTTGTGATCCAGCCAGGAATTTGGGCAGGTAGCAAATGATCCCTGTGCTCCATCCTGCTGGCGATGATAAATCAGTGAGCCCATTCCATCTGATTTTCACTCCAAGAAAAATGAAAAGGAGGGAAGCCAAATGCTCCCGTTTTCCCAGATAATTTACCTGTAGCCGAGCTGTGAAATGAGTGGCACTTGAATTTCTCCTCTCCCTTCAAACAAAATGATGGAGCAGGGGAAGGCACCTTCAGGGGAGAGCAGAGCTGGTGGGAAAACAGTGCAGCACGTGCTCCTGCTGTGTTTGCTGAGGGATCAGGTGGGTGTCCAGCAGCTCCCTGAGTCCTGGAGCTGGGGAGGGTGGACAAAGAGGGAATTTGGAGGGAAAGGCTGGCAATGAGGGTAGCAGAAAGAGCTGCAAAATTCATCTCTGGACACCTCAGAGCCCCTCCCAGGGCCTAAAGAGACTCCAGGAGAGCTGGAGAGGGACTGGGGACAAGGGCTGGAGGGACAGGACACAGGGAATGGCTTCCCACTGCCAGAGGGCAGGGATGGGTGGGGGATTGGGATATTCTGGATGGGGAAGCGAAATGTTAATGTGTTTGAGGTCAACAGTTTCTACATAGTATTCCTCTAAAAACCAGTGGTTTAACTTCTGCTCTCTGCTCAGTCTCACATCTGAAAGGGAAACGGGAGCTGAACTTTTAACGGTGCCCTGAAATTGTTATTGGCAGCTGAGCCTTGCATTATACACTCAAGGTTACACGGGACTTGCTGGCTTTGCTGGGTTTTTGCTTTATCTAAACCAGCCCAAAAAAAGAGACAAACAGAGGTGTTTGGATTTTGGTCATGGCAGAGCTGTGCATACCTTCTGTATTGCCAAAAAAAAAAATCTAAAGCTGTCTAACTAGTGGCATTTCAGTCCTCTGGGAAACACCTCAGTGATCTTCCAGCTTCGTCCTGCTCCCTTTTACATCATCCTGCTCTGGGCCTTACATAACCCTGCTCCTCAAACCTCCCTGAAACCAGCTGGATGCAGCAAAATCCCCCTGGATGTGCATGGGCAGAGCTTGGCCTCCTGAATCGAGTATTTTAGAATTCCTGCTGCTGTGTTTTAATGCAGGTTTGCTTTGGGTCTGTTTAAAAACCCTACAAGGGGGTTTTAAGCCTTTGTTGTCTCGTTCCCAAGTGGGAAGGATCTAGAGAAAGGGCCACACGTAAAGCTGTGGCACATTCAGCCCTTTGAAAAGCAAGTTCTCTCCCTAATTCATCCCAAAATCCCTGGATTTGGGCAGGAGCACCCAGGGGAGGAGAACATCCCACCCCTGAGCTGAGGGCTGAGTTACTGGGCGGATAATTAAAGATGACACCTCCATTCTCTACGGCTTCCCATCCTGCTCCTTGCTCTCCATGGATCTCTTGTTCCCATGGCTTTCCAGGACTTTTCCTGTCTCTCTTCAGCTCCAGGACTTTTCCTGTCTCTTTCCAGCTGAATCAAGGCTTGGAGTCCCATCAGCCCTTGAATCTCCCTGCGGAGCTCTCCACCTGCAGGAGCACCCAGGGAAGGCAGATTTCAATGTTTTTTCCCCTAAATGGGTTTGATTTTATGCCCCTCGGTGACCTCACTCCCCAGCACATCCCTCTTATCAGGTGCTGGTGAGGGAAATGGGATTCAACCATTCAGGGGAAGACCCTGGCCCGTGAATATTTTGGGGTTTGTTCTAAGCGTTCGACCATTTTCCTTTATTCAGGGAAATTTTTGCTCGATGCAACCCTGCCAAAAGTGCAACGCCACCCCAGTGTCAGGACTCTTCCCATTCCTCTTTCAGCCTCAGCCTTGTCAGGCTCCATTACTCCCAACACACTTTGACAGTTCTGGGTTTAAAAGGCCTCAATTACCTTTGGAAGTGACCCTCTCCCAGAGGCTCAGCTCCCTTCCTGCTGACTTGGGAAGTGCCTTGTGCACGGGAGAGGTTTGGGAGGGGGAAGCTGCCTCAAAATGTTGCATAAACCCATTTTATTGCACTTGGCGGTGCCCGTGGCACTCGGTGGCAACCATCCTTCTTGACCGCATCAGGGAGACAATTTAATTATTGCTAGAGCTGGTTTCTGTGGGTTTGCTGCCGTTTCCCTCCTCTTGGAACCTGCAAAGCCTGGAAATTCGGAATTCTGCCCCTGCTGGAGAGCTACAGGCAGCTCTGATCTGTGCTGGGCAGGAAAACAAATCCCAGTCGCAGAGGTGACCTCAGAATTTTGTCTTTGCCACTAAAATCTGATCAGGACCTTTGCAAGTGTTTTTATTTTGTTTGGTTCCTTTGTTGTTTTGGCTTTTTAAAACATTTATTTATTTACTTATTTATTTATTTATTTGGGGGGAGGGGGGGAAAGATAAATTGAAAATAGGGAAGAGCAGGAAAGGAGCAGCATGAGCTTCTCCAGGGGATGGTTCAGCAACAGGTGCTTAAAATTTCCTCCTGGTGGAACCTCCCTGCGCATCCAAAATGACCTCGTGGATCAGCGCCTGCATCCGTGGGGTCTGGGTGGGCAGCGGAGCCAAAACTTGTGATGTTTTAGAGCAAGGAACGATTTCAGCAGTTTTAGAACAATGAATAACTGCAGCTGGTGTAGGACAAGTCATTAGCTGAGGTCTGGGTTGCTGCAAAAGCCCGAAGTTCTCATTTTCGGGGGGTTCATTTCTTCATTTCTTCATTTCTGGCCGGGTTTGCCCTGTGCCTGACCCGTCCTGCTGTCCCAGCCTCCCCTCCCCTCCCCAAACCAGCCTCCTGTGCCTCTTTTCCCTGCCGGGGGGCAGGATTTGATCCTGGAAATGTTGGGCTTTGGTTCCTAAGCGGGAAGCAGCGAGGGGAACTGCCAAGCAAACGTCGTGACCCGACAGCGGAACTGTCCCAGATTCTTACATCTTGTTTGGCAATGTGATGACAGCCTCATCGCCCAGGGGTGCAACATAATCACTTCTCAGTTCACTGATACGCTGCCTTTCAGCAGTGGGTTTCTCTCCCCGCTGCTTGTAAGAACACTTCTGAATTCTTCAGACGCACAGCGAGGGGAAAAAACCCAGCTCAAGCGGAGAATGGCCGGGGTTTTTAATTCCGAATGGAAATACGCTTTGAAAATGAGTCTTTGCACCCCCCTCGCCACCCAAATTCTTCGTTGATGATGCTGGGTTTTTGTCTTAATACCATTAGCCCTGGCTAACACCAGCAGAGCTGCTTCTGGGGTTGTATCCGCCGAGAAAAATTGGGAATATCTGATCCACCATTTGCAAAAGTTACTGGAATTTTCTGGAGTGAAATCAGGTGCTGGAAGGAGCTTTTTGGGTGCTGCAATATCAGGCTGGTGGGGCTGAGAGAGTGGATATTGTGGATTATATCTATATATTCTACTATATCTAGATATTCTACTATATCTAGATATTCTACTATATCTAGATATTCTTATTTACCTGAGTGTAAAACCCCACCTAAACGGAAGGGCTGAAACCAGAGTTGCCATCAGAGGTTACTGAAAGACAAACAAAGAAAATTTTTTTGCTTTAAAAATTGTAGTTTTTATCCTAAAACACCCTTCCAGTGGCACTTTTGGATTGTATCACCTGAAACCGGTGTTTCCGTCAGTGGTTAGTGAAGGGCAGATAAGTAAAATTTTTATTTAAAAAAATGTTTTAAAGGTTTCATCTTTATCCGAAAAGGTACTTTCAGTGGCATCTTATTAGATCATATAGTCTGAAACTGGTGTTTCCATCAGTCTTTTCTGAAGGGCAGACCGATAAAATGCTTTTATTTTAAAAATTTTAGGTACTACAATTTGTATTTTAAAAAGATTTCATTAAAAAAAAAAATTTCGTCTTTATCCTAAAAGATCTTTCCAGTGGCACGTTTTTGGATCGTACCATCCGAAACCGGTGTTTCCATCAGTGCTTACTGAAGGACAGATAAGTAAAATTTTTATTTTAAAAAATTTCGTCTTTATCCCAAAAGGTACTTTCAGTGGCACCTTTTTGGATCATATAATCTGGAACCGGTGTTTCCATCAGTGGTTACTGAAAGGCAGATACATTTTTTTTTTTTATTTTAAAAATTTTGGGGTTTATCCTAAAAGGTCCCTCCAGTGGCACATGTCTGGATTGTACCATCTGAACCCAGTGTTTCCATCTGGTGGTTACTGATGGGTAGATGAATCAAATTTTTATTTAAAAAAAAATATTTAAAAAAATTTCATCTTTATCCTAAAGGGTAGTTCCAGTGGCATACTTTTGGATCATATAATCTGAAACCGGTGTTTCCATCAGTCTTTACTGAAGGGCAGACCGATAAAATCATTTTGCTTTAAAAATTCTAGGTGCTAAAATTTGTATTTTAAAAGGATTTCATTTTTTAAAAATTTAGTCTTTATCCTCAAAAGTCCTTCCAGTGGCAAAGTAATTTCAAGGCCTGTGTTGGGATGGTATCAAAGAGCTCAGTAAATAATAACTGAGTGTGAGGGAGATGTTCTCACTCTGACCCCGGTCTCCAGAGAGCTGCACTTGGCTCTTCCTTTTTGTTCCTTGAACCCAAAGTGGTTTCACCTCGAGTTTGGTGGGATTTTGGCCTCGGCTGAGTCTTCCCGACCTCCCGCAGGCGCGCGGAGCTGCTGGAGCGGGGGTCGGGCTCTGCTGACCACTGGCCCCGCTCTGGAGGAAGCCAAACCCGCGGGCACCGCTGCTGAGATCTCACCGACAGCCCTGGGCCCAGGGGGCACGGTGGGGCAACGCCCCGGGAGAACCTTCCCTGCCCCGGGAGAACCTTTCCTGCCCCGGGAGAACCTTCCCTGCCCCGGGAGAACCTGTCCTGCTCCGGGAGAAACTTCCCTGCG
>VYZQ01042757.1:5315-17308 GCA_013400655.1 Mystacornis crossleyi | reverse complement strand
GAAAAAAAAGGTGGGAAACGAAAAATAGTTTAAAGAGCACAAACAGCACCGAGAAGACTAATAGAGAATAGATATCCAGGTAGAGGGATCAGCAAACAGCCCAGAACACAAAGTTAACTCCTACCTTCTGCATGTGCCTGTGACAGGTGAGCACGAAAGTTGGAGACACTGCAGTCAAGCTCCAGAACCCACTTTCCAATCGTTCTTGCTGAAACAGTGGCACTTCAGTGCTCTTCTCTCCTGCTTCTGTTTGGTTACTAATCCTTACTGTACAGGAAAAGCAGAGTTGTATTTCATTTAACCCCTTCAGCCTCTCAGTTTCTTCACAAGAATTTTCACTTTTGCTTTGGAAAGCCAGAGTCGGAAGCGTGCACACAGGCACGCCCGCTGTGGAATTGTTTCTAGCTTCTGTAGTCTGTGTGTGAGCACACACATGAGCTCTAAACTGTGCCTAAAGTTGTTGCAGGGGTGGAGCCCTTTGTAACTAGTTTTATTTTAGCTGTAGGCATCATATCAAAAGAGAGGCAGCTATCCACAGATCCCTTTGGTATTCATTTTCAGTAAGTTCTTAACTCTGAAAAAAAAATATTTAACTTTACACTTACTTTAAAACTACAGCCTGAATCACAGTTCACAAATATGTTTTTGACAAAAGAAACTTTTAACTTAAATACAATTCACAGCTAGATTGGGGTCTAGGCAAAGGTAAGCAGACCCCTAAAAACTGAACATAGCAGCACTTTGGATACAGACATGAATTTAACCACAGACAATGGCAGCACAGGTTTCTCTATTTTTTTCCTCTAACAAATGCCATGCGATTCAGAAACCCCCTGAAAACTCCTGTGAAGGACAATTTAACAACATAAAAACTGTTAAAGGAAAAGGAATCTACTTGGATGCATTACAAGGAAAAACTTGTGTTTTTAATCATGTGGATACTAGAGAAAACATTGCACAACAACTTACGTGTCACTGTTGTTTTATTTTGCAAACAGATAAATCTGCCCCCCATTGATTTTGTCCTCTGCTTAGTATAAAACAAATAAATAATGAAATACAGAGACCACAGATGTGGAAAAATAGATTTTGGTCCAGCAATTATAACAGCTACCAGCATTTTAACCCTATTTAATATAATGACCGAGGTCTCCAAGATTATGAGAATAGCTTTGAAGTCTTAAGTTGGGGTTGGTCTTTTATGTTATGCCTTCCAGTTTTAGAGTCCTTTTACACCAGTAGTTCATTTGTAACCATAAGAGAGAGAACCTTGCCTTCCAAAGGAAAGATGAAGCTTCTACCTTCAGGTAACTCCACATGCTGGATCTTCCAAGGAAGACATCAAGATGTGCAATGGAATCTCCAGAACTGGTATTACTACTGTCTTCTTGGCCATGCCGCTGCTTTAGATGATCAAAAGAGACAATATTCTTGCCAACTGTTGACAAGCCTAGGTGTGCACAGCTCCAAATGGAAGTTTCTAGCAGACTCATAAATGCATCAGGTGACACAGAAGCAATTTTATTCCAGGGATAAGGCTCTCTTCATCCCTGCTGTTCAATCCCTGTCTGGCAGCTAGACATGAAAGGTACACAGTACTCAAATCCTACCATTACACATCCCACAGGGGACAGAGTTCAAATAAAAGTCACATCTTTTCCACAAGCAAAAGCAATCCTGTACTTTCCTGTCAAAGCTAACTCTGCCACAATAAACAAGGATAAGCCCTAACAGGAAACCCAGCACAAAATGGCAACACCTCCACCAAGCAGCAGGGGAACCACAAGGTATTGAAAGACACAACACACCCCAGAAGAACATCTAATGGTGGTGCAGATGCATGGCTACCTCTGTTATCCTTGTCAGGAGAAACAAAAATTGGATATTATTAATTCCTAATTAACCATATAGAAATTATTGTCCTGCCCCTTTTCCAATTTTCTTTTAAGAAAAATAAATTTGGGCCTTGGGCCAAGTTGTGGTCCCTCCTTTTCTACCAGAAAGAAGTTACATGAGCACGTGCTTTTTCAATGTGTACTCTCAATTAGCCATTGGCTAATGTCATCCTGCCAGCTGTCACCTTATATCCTAAGCTCCATGATATTTGGTCAAACCAAAGCCTGAACTCCTGGCCTTCTATGAATAAACCAAACTTTCATATCAGTTTAAAGCTTTTATCCCATTGGTAAGAAAAGGCTTTAACTCCAGTCCCAAAAAACTAGAAGGCAAAAAACCCCACAACTTTGGATGAATTTAAAAATACCCAATCATTAAAATGCCTCTCATGGCAGTGGGACCACCAATTAATGTTTTTTTGAAATATCAAGCTTAAAACTGTTCTTGTAGTTCTTGTGTTCTTGTTGATAAACTACAAGGGAGTAGAGAGACAGGGAAAATGTTACTGCTCATGTTGGAATCTAGCCAGGATTCATCCAAAAAACAGCTGTGCCTACTGCATTAAAACAGATACTGTGTAAACACATCTGGATTAATTTTAACCCCATAGAGACTTAATTGATGAGCTCTTGAGATGCTGAAATTAAAAAAAAAGAACTGACCAGACTTTTCCCACAACTAAGCAACATGAAACATCAGTAAATTTCTTTTATTAAAAAAAAAAAAGACAGAATAATCTGCTCATACTTCCTGGTTCCAGCAGAGATGTGACAAAATCAAGCTGTTAGTGTAGGATTTGAGCTCGAGGCCAGCGCTCACCAGGAAAAAGGCAATGTAAATATGAAGAAAACCTTTGCCCTGTGGTTTCACAAAGTTTCGCATACGTACCTTTTCTCTGGGAGAAAGGACGTCATCCTTGCGTTGAAATTGTTTTCATCACTTACCCTTTAGTGAGAGCAAGATAATCCACTGATGCAAGACCATTCTCACCTCTTGGTAAGACACTGACAGGTCACGATGGAATGAACACAGCAGGACCACAGGCATTTGCCTCTTGCCACTAGGTCTATCCAGTGGCTCTCCTGGCATCTGGGTGTCCCAGATGAGGTCAAGAAGAAACAGCTGAGGTGAATGCATGGGTACTGCTGAACATGATATCTCTTCTAGCCTGAGCAGTGAAGAAGCAAGAAGCAACCTCTACAGGAGCTGTGGCATTGGGATTTCAACAGTTACATGGCCAGAGGTCAGTAGTAAGACTTCTGCTTTCTCTTTTGTTACACCTTTCATGAGAACAAACTTCCAGGATTCCTTACTGCCAGAGGCTCTTTCCAAAGACTATCTAAAGATCTGCATGCTTTACTGGACAGAGCTCCCATCTAAGTAGTTATGGTTGTCCAACACTTACAGCACTATAGAGGGCTGACCTTAGCTGGTTGCCAGATACCCACCAAGATGCTCTATCACTCCCCATCCTCAACAAAACAGAGGAAGACAAACTGACAGAAAACTTGTCAAACATGATAAAGACAGGAAGATTACTCACTGGTCACTGTCATGGGCAAAACAGACCTGACTTCAGAGAAATTAATTACTGAGAAATAAAACAAAAACACCCTGCTTCTTTCCCAGGGGGAACTCAGCAATTAACTCTTCTACCTCCTGTCCTCTCCCCCTAAGCAGCAACCAAAAAATTCAGGCAAGACTCACAAAGCTTCCAGAAGAGAAGCTTGAGCATTCATGCAAGGAAGAGAAGAATCTGTGTTCAGTTTGGTTTCAAAGTCTGAACCTCCTCACAGGAGACTACAGCGATCAGGAAATCATGGCATTGTCACATTACAAACTGGTGTTCTTGATTGCTCACTTCGTCATTCAGCCAAAGAGCAAGGATCTGGGGTGTTGTGATGATGGTTGGGTCACATGCTTAAAAATGGGGTATGTGCCTTGTTTTGCTTTCAGCAGTGGCCTAATCAAGGGAAATGGACAGCCATTCAAACACTTTAGCCTACTACCTGCATTTTATCCAGGGGATATGCTCAAATATTTCTGAGCACAGGATAATACTGAACAGTAATCTTACATCCTAGGTAAGTGTGTTGATGGCTGAATGAGAAGGTAAAGAAATAAGGGTCTCTGGGATCTCAAATGAAGTCCACTGCTGCTGGGGACATTATGGCATGTCTCTCCATCAGCTGCACAAGGGTCTGAAAACAGGAGGCTTCACCTTACTCTCAAAACAATAAATCTTTTGACATACTGATTTTTAACTTATTTTTTAAAGAAATGACAGTAAATTTTGGTTCAACCTGAACTAAGCTTTTTTCAAACTTAGTGCACCTATAAATCCATTCTTCCCAGACTCTCACTCACTATTGCAGGATAGGCATGTCATTTAGTCCTCTGAATGACAGCGTCTCAGTATGCAGAAGGAATCCTTCAGCCCTTCAGGAAAAGCAACTCAATTTCATGTTCAGGAGACATTACAAAGTCTTTAGAGAAAGGGTGGAAAGTGTATTACACACCGATCGGCTCTGCTGTACAACTTAACTGCATCAAAGCCTGTTATCCTCTTGCAGTATCTCTTGCACTGGTTTATATCTGCTCCAGAGCTCTGGCCACACATGAACTCTCTCAGGTGCTGAGGACTGCTGCAGAGGAGCTGACCCATACAAATTTTGTACAGATACAGCTACAAGCAGAGCTGATTTTATTGTGGTTTGCCAACATGCAGCCACTGAAGTCAGCAATGCAAGAAAGCAAAGAGATATCAGCTTCATTCCTACCAGTCTCCCTTCTTGGACACTTTCACATAATGCAGCTCAGAATGCAGTCACCAGTATTTTGCTATTATCTGCTCCAGGAACAGACCAACTCACAGGCCCCTGGTCTGGCAGGATTCTCTTCTCCCTGTCCCTTCTTGAAAACTGAGCCAATTCTTGTGCTCTGTTCTCCAAGAGAACCTTCAAATAAATTTACTCTTCGTATTCAAAGAATTAGATACCTCTCTTCATCCATTTCCAAGATGAGTGAAATGGCAAGCCTGTCACTTCATATTTATTTTGATTCTCACCGAAATCAGGCGAGACTTTTATTCAGGCCAGCTTTCTAAATAAGTTGATAGTGCTACACCAAGTTTCAGCTCTTCATCCTTTGGCTGTTTAAAGAAGAAAAGCAGCATGTAATGATAATGTCAGTGTTCAAAAAGCAAAAAACAACTTCAAAGTGCTGTGACTAATTCCGTGCAAACTTTGTTGTGAAAGGCACTCCAATACACTGCACCTCAGGATACAAGTGAAGGCACTATTCCATTGCTAAGACTATACTTGGGTACACAAAGATTTGCCTGTGAAAAACCAGAGGGTCTACATGTAATGGAATGAACGTTGTTTTTAAACCAGCCCAACTGCTCCCGAGTTTAAATCGTGTAAACAAAATCAGGACACAGCTGAGTCTAATTGAAGGGAAGTGTTGTTAATTTTTTCTAGCATTGCATAGCACATCCAATTTTTCTTATGTCCCACCCCAAATCTTGGGTTATTTACAGGAAATCATTCTTACAGCTTTCCTTAAAAGTAGACATTTTGAGTCCTGCTAATTATTAAGAAACTGATCATAAGGACATTTCAATCCCATTCTCGTTTTCTGTATCATGGATTTAAATATAGCATAGGACAAACTTGGCAGCCACACAGAGAATCTCATTTAGAGAGATTAACCTGTGAACACAGAGAGATCTAGAGGATCTCTGCTTGTCCGTTTCCTTGATGCACAGGATTTAAACAGGAATAATTATATTCAGCAAGCATAAACACACACACACATACAGTCAAAAAGTAACATATACATGCATTAAATGAGGCAATGCCTTATCCAGAACAGACACTCCCTCAGCTGTTTGTTTTCCTTTTATTTTGGTTTTACATTTTAATGATATATAAAAAGTAGAGGAAATCACAAGTGGTAAGCAGATTTGAGCTAGAGAACTGATTTCAAGAGAAAACATTTTTAGTTCTTAGACAAACAAATACGGTGATTAATGTTGATTTCTTCACTGTCACTGGTGAGCAAGGAGCAAAGGGTCAGGGCTGGCCATTTGTATTCAGATTACATTTGAAAACATAAAGGACAGTCTCCAACCTCCCAAATGTTTTCTGGATAATCCAATCTGCTCCACCCAAAGTATCAAAAAAATAAAATTCTAGATCACACTAGTTTATCAAAACATCGCATCACATGAAACAAAACCAGAAAAACCTGTTCCCCGTGGATGCCATACAAACATCAGCCCTTTGCTCAGAAGGTCTTGTCTAGAGCTCAATCAAATTAATGGGAAGATCTGAATTTCCAAAGGCTTTGGATCAGGCAAAGACTGATGTGGCAGAGAGGAGGGTAAAGAAGGAACAATAACCAGCTAATACTAGGCCTGATCTCAGTATTTTATAATGATTGAAAAAACTACAGTTATGTTGTGGGGTGACAAGTTATTTTCACCGTGGCTGGACTGAGTCTTGCTGAACTATTCTGCCCTGCCCAATCCTTTAGTGAAACCAAAGCAGCCAGGTTTCCCTTCTCTCTGAGCTGGCTCCCTTTCCCCTCACAGAGTACACCTGGGCTCCTGGTGCCACACACATCCTGAGGCCCTCAGCAATGGAAACAGCTTCTCTGCTTCTCCCAAACATCAGCCCTTGCTGGGAATCGGGAGCTTGCCAGGCTGAGATAACAATACAGCAAAGCTTTGGAGGGAAGAAAGAAGCTGGCTACATCACAGCCAACATGCAGAAAGCTCCTCCTGGAACTATTCCAGCTATTCTCCATTTAAACATTCAGGCTTTTTCTCTCAGCGCTCTTTCCACACTCCCCCCACCCACCCCGAGATCTCACGCTATTCACTGTGGAGTCTAAAGTCACCTGCTCTTAGCTGGGCTTGGCACTGACTATCCCAAATGCTGCTTAGGAGATACAGGAGTAGAGAAAAAAAGTTGAAAGCAAAACCTCTGACAAGCAATCCTCACCCCCATGCCCACATACATTTATCCCTCGTAATTCCTCATCCATTTATACACATTACTTCCGCTAAAGAAAAGTAAATCTGGTGCCAAAACATAGCTCTTTGGTTAAAAAAGTGCTATATTCAGCAGAGGTTTTAACTCTAGCATACTAAACACGGAGTCATTAGGATTTAACACTATTGAAATGGAAATCGAGACAGAAACCTTTCCAGTTCTTATACTTTGGAATTGGAAGAGGACAACACCGACTGTAATAGCATTAAAAGATCCTCCGGACCAACATGCCCTTGATAGAAAGTACTTGGAAGCATGAGGCACAACATAAGCTCTTGCTGATGTCTTCCAGCATCAGGCAGCAAGGAAGCTGACACCCTACTAAGGACAGCATTACAGCCTTGCTGCCCAGCAGAGAAAAGTTAGCAACAAAACAGAGCAACAGGGGCTGTCAAGACAATGATCCTTCTCTCCATCTCAGCAGACTCTCGTGGCACAGCTCTCTCCAGTGGCTCAAGGCAGTGACAGTTCTTTTCCCAGGCTCTGTCCTTGTGCAACCCTTACGGGGCATGAGAAGGTGCCCAGATCCTGGCAGCTGTTTCCATATGCCTATGGCTCAGATCTCTGACAAGGGATTCTGGAATGAGATTTCTCTCCCAGCATAATGAGGTCATTAACAAAGGAGCCTTCTGGGGCAGAATTTCAGCTGCGCCTGAGATCTTGCCTCCACAGAGATGATTTTTTTCCAGCACACAGGTTTATTCTGAGGAGAAAGGGAAAGGGTTGCTTTTACCAGTCCAGGGACTTTCAGTTGCAGCAGTTGAAGGTTTCTGTTTACTCTTAGATCAGGGTAAGAAATCTCTTGCTTCTCTTTCCTGCCGCTTCACAGCTGCCGGTTGAGCTTCTGTGCTTGCCGCTCCTTTGCCTCAAAGGCAAACTTGGTGTCCTGCAGCTGGGCAATGGCCTCCTTGGCCTCCTTCAGGTCCTGACAGATGAGCTCGTACTTCTCTGTCAGCTCCCTGTTCTCCCGGCGCAGTTCCTGTACCACCTGGTTCACCTCCTCTGTCTGCTTGGTGCAGTGGATCTTCAGCTGCTCTACCTCAGAGAGCATGATCTCCATGTTCTTGACCAGTGACTCCAGTTTCTCTTTGGACATGGTGTCCGGATCAGTTCTGTTCAGTCTGCCCAACCCAAACCCGAAAGGGACAAAGAAAGCCACCCTGTGCAACATGCACCAGGACGTCTGGCAATCACAGTCTTGTGGTGTCTTTTTATACTCCCTGCTGCTCATCCTCCTCCCTTCCCTTTCCTTCCCCAAAGTGTCTCTAATCTTCTTTGCTTGGTTAATCTACTTATTTTTATTGCGTTGTAGAAATCGACTGAAGGGCTGACAGCCCTACAGTAACATATGTGCTGTGCAGCAAAAGCCAGAGCAATAATGAGACTCTGTGCAGCCTGTCCACAGAAAAACAGCTTTCATCTGAAGAATTCTCTTGGGAACCCCTTGCAGTACCCATTAAAGTACAAAGAAACCTCTTCAAGCCAGACGCCTACTCCAGTTCTGTGCACCCAGTCCCAAGAGCACAGCCTGACTTTCATCTTACATGTATTGAGGTAAGCAAGCTTACGGCAATACAAATCATGTATAGGCAAAGAGAACTAACCTCAGTTTCTCTTCCTCTTTCCTAATCTTATGTTTGGGCAAGATGGAAGGAACAAAATATAAAATTCCTGGGTTTTTTTTCCAGGAGAAGATCTATCCAACAACAAATGCTGCAACAGCCTCATCTTCTATTTGAAAGCATTCACAATGATTATGACAATCAGTGGCAACCACAATTACTGGGCCATGTACCACTCGAAGGTGGCTTGTGTTCTGTTAGGGACATGCAGGCTAGAAATTTTAAATCCTGGTACCCCTTCCCTCCCTTCAGCTTCATCAGTAACACTGGCCCTAGAATTCACACAAAAACTTAATCCTGTACACACCTGCCACCCACAACAGAGTGTCAAATGGTTTCTGAGCCCAACTGAACTTGTGAGAATCAGGACTGAGACATACCAGTTTCAACACTCTGATTACTCAGGTCACATCAGACAGCAGGGTTATCCCAGCAGCCACAAGGGATTAAGTGAGTCTGGCCGACTTTCTGAAGTTTGACCCAGACTTTCTTATGTATCCAGTTAATTAATGCACTTGCCTAGACAATAAGGATCATTAATTAGCCAAGTATCGGATGTAACAATATCACCCTGGAGAAATTAATTTGTCTGAGGTGATATTGTGCGGCTCCCCAGGAAAGAACCCATGCTATTTAGCGCGGATTGTCTGGCCAGGGGGCACAGACCATGGCAGAGACAAGAATGCAGGCTTGCCTTTGGGGAACTTGCAAACTAAGGACAGAAAATCGTGTCTCCTTGCTTCATCCCCACATCAGGAACATTTCCTTCGGGCTGAGTCTGCACCTTTTCAAAAGCCTTCAGACTGTTCCACATGCCCACAGAAAGGCAGAGTCTCATTTGCCACACGGCACATAGACCTGGATCTGTCCTCACTGTATTCACCTCACAGAATTACATTCCAGTATTGCACAGTATTGCACAATGGCCTTTACTCTTGCATGCTGTTTTGCAATTCCGGTTCCCCTTAAAAGGATCCTGTAGTGCCATCACATACATTAAATACCAGATTGAGAGACAATACATGTGTTCATGTGCAGAGGTCCCCCAAATCTATTTTTCCTTCACTTTTCTCCACAAAACGTTGCTTTTTTCAGCTACGGAGAGGTTCAGATGCTTCATCCCACAGCTCATTGCCCCTTCTTCCCTGCTAGGCTCAGAGAAATGAAGCTCTTTCTTCCTGGAAAGTTTACATCTCCTCCAGCACTGGATGAAAACGCTGCTGGATGCTGGCCAAGCCCTGACAGTGTTCAATAGCCTGGGACTTCTCACAGCTGGAGGTTAAAGAGTCGCTCACAAAGCCAGCCATCCTACTGCCTCTCACACAAGTGCACCAGCAGACCCCTCTCATCCTGGCAGATGGAGCACTTTGCACCACACTTTGAAATGAGCAGAGTGACATCCTTCAGATGAAAAGAGAGTGAGAGAATCTAAACATAATTAGAATATGTCCTAAAGTCCTTGAAGAAACATTTGCACTGGCTGTCAGCCCAGATCCCACGTGATGCACATGGCACTGGAATAGGCTGGAACATGCTGCAGCATTACAAAACAGCAGGTCTTCATTAGTGAGGAATCTTCCCCGTCTCCACAACTGTACACGCTGCACCCAAACAGTTTAAATCAAGCAGAATTACAATGATGCACAAAGGGAGTGCCACAGAGGCCATCTACTTGGATATTAGTAATTGATACATCATCTCTCACTGTCTTACTCCTGAAATTATTTAAGTTGCCTTGGATACAGACAGAATCTTGGCAAAAGAAAGGGGTAAGAGACACTACTGAAATAACAATGTAAAATGAAAACGAGGAGTAGCATGAAAGGAGTTTCTACAAAGAGAGATGGGAATCATTACTATGCTTGGTTTGATTTAAAATATTATTTAAGGAAGTAAGAAGTGGGAATTAAAAGTGTGCTCAGGAAATCTGAAGTGGGAGTATGATGCAAAAATCACTCGACTGACTGCAACAAGACTAACTTGAACTGTAGTTTCTTACCTTTAGTCACTGCAGGACTCCACTGTTGCAGACAAACTGGGGGAAGAGGCAAACACCAAGAGTGAATTCAGCTGGGGAAAAACACAGAACAGCATACCTGAGAAAAACAATTCAAACCACAAGAATTCAGTGCACATGGACATACAGTAAACAGCAGTCTTAGGAGTGTTGGGGAAATAGCATATGAAGACAGAAATTAGTGACAGCAGAGCAGGGAAAATAATAAAGCACTGCTAGAATGTATCACATAGAGGCAGTGCACTGTAAGGGAATGAGGTATCTCCAGCTTCTCCCTCCACCCTGCCCAAGGGAAAATGTAATGTTTTGTTCTGGACATTTGTCATAAAGGGTTTTCTTTTGCCAAGAAAGAGTTTGAAACTTAGATAAGTTTTCAGAGAGGATGCTGATGTCAAAAAATGTGAACTCTGTGAACCAGATTTAAGATGAAGGATTGAAAACTATATGGCAAGATATTTCTAGGACTGTTTTGCCACCATGACCAGGTTCTCTGCATGTTCTAGGTAAGACAGCTCAGCTGGAAGAGTATTTCTGTAATTACTAAGGGCCTGACTGTGCAACTGTAATTTTGAAAATACTAGTGATTTCTGTGCTCCCAGCCAAATGGTACCTCTCTGGTTATTTCATAGCCATATTAAATCAAGAAAAATAGGTGTTAAACTTCTCACTACAGTACATGCTACATTGAGACACACCATTGACAACTCTATCAGCTCTTTTGTGCATATTCTTTCTCTATTCCACCTTCCACTCTGCATATGGGTTTGACATGTATGAAAGAAGGAAACACACAGCTAGTTAAGAACAAAACTGGGGAGCAACCACTGGGAACACCCACTCCTGCTCTTGTGAATGGCAGGAAAATTGTAGGAAGTGGCACTGGTAGAAGTGAAACTTCTTGTGCTTTTCCACAATGGGTGGGAGCTACAACATCTGACTGCAACACCACACTCAACTACGCTGGTTTTAGCACTAGAAGCAAATGACAGTGTGAAGCTGCCAAGCTCAGGATGGTTCATGTGAGACATACTTGTGCTTCCTCACAGGTCTCTGAGGCAGAGACTCAACCACTCCTCTCAATCAGAGGCACACACAAGCCAGAAATGCAGTTTCCCCATCATGTTCATACCTCTGAGAGTCTGAGGAGGAGACACAAATCATACTCTTTGAGTATCTGTCTGAAAGCAGATCACGGGCTTTCCTGTTTCTATTTTTTCTGTGTTTAACAGGGGCCCTGGGAACATTGAGGAAAAAATCATTAAGCTACCTCACTCTCTCTTTGAAGTTTTCCCAGCAACACAAGAGGGACAATTCACTATCCTAGAATTTTAAATTGGAAGAATGGCTTTTAAATAACTGCTCAGGCTGAAAAAGCAAGCCACTTGGTACAAATCCTGC
>VYZQ01042755.1:6693-18590 GCA_013400655.1 Mystacornis crossleyi | reverse complement strand
TTGTCAGGAGCTGCTGAGGGAGTTGGGATTGTTTAGAATGCAGAAAACGAGGACCAGGAGGAACCTCATTGCTCTCTACAACTGTCTGAAAGGAGGTTGTAGCAAGCTGGGGGTCAATCTCTTCTCACATATCTCAGGTGAAAGGATGTGGGTAAATGCTCCTATGTTTCACCAGGGAATGTTAATATTAGATATTAGAAAAAAAACTTTGCTGAAAGAGAGGTTGCACTTTGGAATAAATTGCGCAGGAAAGTGGTGGAGTCACCATCTCTGTAAATCTTCAGAAGGTGTCTGGATATGGCACTTGGACATGTGTTTTAGGGGTGATTATGGAGGTGCTGCATTGACAGTTGTGCTATATGATCTTGAAGGTCTCTTCAGCTTTGATTCTGTGATTCTGAGACTTTAAGATAAAATAGCTACTGAAAATCATATTGAAATATGTCTGTATGTCTGCATAATGCTTTTTGATTTGCTGCTTTTATGTGTATATAGAGTTTGGATATTTTAATGTCTATTCACACACTTTTACATTCTAAAGGAAGGAAAAAAACCTTTTACTAAAATAAGAGCTCCTTTGTCACTGCCAAAGCTTTCAATTTCCTTACCTGCCATGTAAGACAAGCCCAAGTACATCTCTGATTAATCCATCTGGTAAGTGCCACTGGCTTTTAGAATGAATTTGGCCTGCTGCTCAAAGAAAGACCTTGAAATTATTTTATTCTCTTTACAGGAATGCAAATAAAACCATTGAAAAAGGGTTTAAAAAGCCTTGGGAGTGAAGAAGGGGTTAATTTTGTATAAACTGTCATCTCCCATAGGAGAAGAGAAATTTCAGCCTTTCAAAGATATAATCCTGATATTCTTCTAAGTCTCTGCATGTTGAATGGCAAAGGCCTTGCTTTCTATTCAGGATATGTCATGCCTGCTGCTCTCTTTACTGTGTTTACATACAGCTTGTCAGAATAAACCAACTCATTTAACTACCAGGTGCACCATTTAACACAACAGTGCAGAGAATCAGTGTAAGCTCATACTTGTCCTTGCTTTTGAAAAGAAAAATATTCTAGCATTTTTTACTATCTACTATGAGTATCAAGTGATTTGACAAGGTCTGATCACTAGGAAAATATAGCACAAGTAGAGAAGTATTTTGCCCTATGCCTCAGCATGTTTCTTCTAGCACAGTCATGATGTTACCACTACAAAGGATGTACAGATGACGTGAACAGAAGTGGATAATTCTGTGTAGATATAGTTTTTTATTCTGTCATGTTCTGAATGCAGTCTTTGAGGACTGTCAAATGTTACAGATTCTAAAAAGACCTGAACAGATCAACTTTTTGAGAAGTGCCACCGGATCTTGCTACTCTTGCTCTTTACTCTGGTTTCTAGTAACTAAAGTCACCTCAGGTTTGAATTTCCAAGAAATGAAAAAATGACCTCATATAAAAATGGTTCCCCCTCCCCTCTGCTCCCCTCCAAATTACTACAATAAATAAGGAGATAAATTCTGTGGTTTATATGTATGAGGAATTCTATGGGTAAATATCCACAGTAAATATACTAAACCTGACCATTTTATTCAGGCTTGCTTGTATTAGTGTAGCAGACAATAGAAATTGTCTCAGAGAAGCAAAGAAAAGGTTGAGAACACTATTTGTATGTGTCTGTTTACTTTTGGCTTTGAATAACTATTATTTTTTTACGTACTTAACACCCAGAAGAGGCTTTTAGAAAAGTATACTTCATACAATAAACAGATATTTTCATAGAAGGCTCATTCTGTACATATTTAGGCAAATGCAGAATACAGCTGGTTATTTTTCTCTTGAATTGCCCCCGAGGATTTTTTAAGGGTTTGGGGTTTTTTTGTTTGTTTGTTTGTTTTTTTTTTCCCCCCTTTTTTTTTTTCTTTTTTTCACCAGAACCCTGATCACTTGCGAAGAATTTATACCAGTTTCTTTACAAATAAAGCAAAACTGTGGCTCACTGTACTTTTTAAAGGGTGCACACAGGAAAGCACTAAGCCTTACAATTTAATTCAGCATAAGGGTTTGATTCCACATCAGTGACCACAAGCTGGGTACACTACTTCATTCAAATTGAGCAATGAAAAGTAAATTATTACAGTGCCTCATATCTGTTTCGGTACTGAGATATGATAGCCTGAACTGAGAGCAAAAGGAAGACTGTAAAATTTATTCTTCTATTTTGATTCACACCAAAAATCTGCCTAGCAAACATTCACTGGACAGGTGCACTCTTCACTGAGTTAAAATTGGCTGGATGGATCCAGGGAGTGGAAGTGAATGGAATTACATCCAGGTGGCAGCCGGGTGCTAGTGGTGTTCCTGGGGGCTCAGTGTTGGGGCCAGACCTCTTTAATATCTTTATCAGTGATCTGGATGAAGGGTTCAAGCTCTCCCTCATGCATTTTGTAGATGACACCAGTTTTGGTTGGAGGGTTGATCTGATGGAGGGCAGGAAGGCTCTGCAGAGGGATCTGCACAGGCTGGATCCATGGGCCCAGGACAACAGTATGAGGCTCAGCAGGGCGAAATGCAGGGTCCTGACCTTTGGTCATAACAGTCCCAGGTAGTGCTACAGGCTGTGGGCAGAGTGGCTGGGCATCAGGAAAGCAGCCAGGCAGAAAATGACCTAAGGGTGCTGGTTGACAGTGGCTGAACATGAACTAGCTGTGCCCCGGTGGCCAAGAAGACCAAAGGCATTCTGGCCTAGATCAACAATAATGTGGCCAGCAGGACCAGGGAAGTGACACTTTCCCCTTTTCTTGGCAGTGGTGAGGCCACACCTTGAGTACAGTTTCGGGCCACTCACGACAAGAAAGACATTGCAGGGCTGGAGTGTGTCCAGAGAAGGGCAATGGAGCTGGGGAAGGGTCTGGAGTACAGGTCCTGTGAGGAGCAGCTGAGGGAGCTGGAGGTGTTTAGCCTGGAGGAAAGGAGGCTCAGAGGAGACCTTGCTGCTCTGTACAACTGCCTGAAAGGAGGTTGTGGCCAGGTAGGGGTTGGCCTCTTCTCACAGGCTCCAGTGACAGGACAGGAGGACACAGGCTCAAGCTGTACCAAGGGAGGTTCCGGTTGGACAGCAGGAAGTATTTCTTCACTGAAAGGGTGGTCAAATATCAGAATGGACTGCCCAGGGAGGTGGTGGAGTCACCATCCCTGGAAGAGGTTGAGAAATGAGGGAATGTAGCATTCAGTTCTATGGTTTAGTTTACTTGGTGGTGTTTGGTCAAAGGTAGAACTCAATGATCTTGGAAGTCTTTTCCAACCTTAATGATTCTATAATTCTCTTAATGACTCTATAATTCCCTTATTTTGGCTCATTTTGCTTTAGGACAGGATGTAAAACTGGGTGTATGTGGTGGGATATTTCTTCTGACATATGTTGTTAGTAACCAACAATCTCAGAACTTCCAGAACTATTCGTATATTCATGTCCTCAGGCTAGGACGCTTCTGAAATTCTTCCCTGGAAATCTATACATTACTACTTGCCCCTTCAATTCAAACCAAATTGTTCCATTTCTTCCCCATCTCTCATTTTTAGTACAATTTTTCCTTGTGGCTTTCCCTCTGATGATTGTGATTATGCAGCTACTGACATACTGAGTTCTCCTGACATAATGTTGTCTCTGTTTATTTCTGAGTTAGAGTGGGTAGTAGCATGCAGTCAGGAAGATGCATCCTCAGAGGTTATCACTGTAGATGACAGATCTGATTTGGTTTCTTCTATACTGTGAAGGCAAATTGTGACCAAGGATGTAATATGCGACATGAATTCATAGTTTTTAGTGGCTGGAATAACTTATTTGGATCCAAACAAGGATGTCGAGGGTCTGTGTTTCTTAGGTGTCAGATTCAACTAAGGACCCAAGAATCTTACAGGAACTAACCAATTCCAAACCTCTTGGACATTGTTTTGCACTTTCTTTCCATGTTGGAAAATCAGACAGCATAGCTTTTTTCAACTAAATTTAGTAGTGAGTGAGAGATTAGGTCAAAGTAAAGCAAGGTCATCCTGCAGCCTTCTCCAATTAATTTACTTTTTCATTGACAAGTTATTAAATCAGTGATTCTCTCTTTGTGAATCAGAAAATTCTAGCTCCTAAAGAGAGCAAATTGGAAATTTTCTCATGTGTAAGGAAAAAAAGTTGATTCCTAGAAAAAGGCCACAGTGGGAAGCTAATTTATTCTGAAACTGTGTAGCTGGAATCAAGAGAATCTTGTCCCGGTGCTCTTCTGCACATGTACCAGCAATTTGTGCAAATGAAATTCTTCAGCTTTGTAGAAAAGAATATATCCTTAACACTGGCTTTTCTGTTCTTCACATAATGAAATTATACTCTGCAGGAGACTCTAAATACACTGACATTACCAATGAATTCTTTATGACCCCTAGCTGATTCTCTGTGTGGGATCAGTAAGTCCAGTCATGATTTAAGCAGTGGAGCCCATTCTATGCAATTTATGTTTTAAATCTTCATGGCCATTTGAAAACAATAATCATCCAAAAATTTATTTCTTTCCTTTATTTTTCTTTATTTTTTTTCTCTGTTCTTGCAGTCTTTTCAAACTGTTTATTTTCAGTGGTGTTCAAGTTTTTTTCTGTCATGTATTTAACATTCCTAATTGGTACCTCAGAATGTAGTTGAAATAAACATAATTTACTGAAAACTGAAGCTTACAAAAATTGTATTATCTTCTCACTTAAGTAAATACATGAGGTCACCAATACTTGTGTTTAAAACACAAAAGTGACCCATAAGATATTAGCCCTATTTTCAGTAATATAAGAGAGTGAAATTTTAAAAAGACAAATTGGCAGTTCTTTATCATTTGGGAAGAGACTCTATCGCACAACTTCGTAACAAGAATGGGTGAAGTTAAGTGGTGGGATTGTCCCTGGTATAGGGGTGTGCTGGGGCTGTCACAATTGAGCCCCAGTCACTTGTGTAATACTATTTAATAATATTATTTTCGTTGTTTAAAAAAATTAGTATATCTATGTAAAATAATCCTTCTTATTTAAGTAGAACACATAAAAAGAAAAAAATTAAAGCAGTTCAAGTACAGTTTTCCTAAACCAGTACACAAAGAGAATACAAGTAAATGGGCGAATTGTTATTGCATAGGCCTGTGCAACTACGTGGCACTTCAAACCCCATTTGCTTGCAAGTAAATGAGTAGAAGAAATTCCATGCATTTAATTGAACATGAAACCACAGTGTTTACTGTTTACCTTACACATTATGTACCCACCAAATTTTGATTACTAATTATAGCTTTTTATTTGTTTGTTTCTATTTGTTTACCTGATTTTTCTTGTATAATTTGAAATTCAGACTTTACCCTTTTGAATATACTGGAAAGTACTCTCTTTGAGAGGAGGGGTTTGATTTGAAGACTAAAATTTCTTCTGTTTTAATAGGTGGTCCCCCATAGTGCATGGCTGTGGTGAAAGTGACATATTACACTTATGAGAAGTTAAAGAATCTATATAGGTAGAGGATTATTTTACAGTTCTTTGAAAAATCCACCAAGTCTTGGGAAATGATTGACCTCGTTGACTCTTCACTCTTTTGTTCAATTTGTCGTGCAAAGCTGCTGTTGTTGCAGACTGTGTTGCATTATTACATTACATTCACTTTGCTCCTTCTTTTTCAGAACTGTGATTTTTTTTTTTTTGAGGGAAAGACTGTTTAATTTTTTGTATGCTTTATGGAAAAACATTGCAAAATTATATTCCTGATTCCTCTGGTTCATGAGTATGACAATAAACACACTAATCATTAAAAATGGAATTGTCCAGAGACGTGAGAACAGGTTGCCCAGAGAAGTAGCAGAGTAACCATCCCTGGAACTGTTTAAAAAAGGTGTGTGTGTGGCACTTGATATGGTTTAGAGGTGAATACAGGGGTGCCAGCTTGGTGGTTGGATTCAATACTCTTTTCCTACATTAACAATCCTGCTTTTTCTTGCTCCTTCATGCAGTGGTTTTACCCACAATGTTCTTCTTTGACCAGTGCTTGTTAAGATGGTGGACCTCCGTATGCTCAGAAATCTATTCCCTTCAGTTACTTTACCAGATGTGCAGGCAACATTATACACAGGGAAATAGAGTAGATTTAGAAAAAAATGCCTATTGTAATTAAGGACGGAATTGGAGCAGGAATATTATGTATTAAAAAAGGCAACAAATTTAGCAAGGTGCTGAAACTTTCAGTCCTTTAATGTTGTTAAATATCCCAATAAATTAATGAAAAAAGGCTGGTTTCAGCCATTTGCTTTGCACCACTGTGTATCAAGATGGGTTTAACATTTCATCTCTGAAATACATGCTGGTTATTGAATTCTGCAACAGTGTAATTATCTATTTCTTTATTTTGTCTTCTTTGTTTGAAATGGTATTAAATGCTAGAGCAAAATGAAGCAAATAGGATATGAACAAGGTTTTTTGTTCATATACAAACCTCTCTGGCACTTGAAAGGAATGGTCCACAGCAGAGCCTTGTGAGAATGAAGAATTCTAATGAGCTCACCTCCTCATGCAATAGAAATTGCGTGATTAGAGTCCTTGTGAAATTAAGAGTTTTAGCTAGTTCTTCATGACTAAAATCTTCATATTGCCTTCCTTTATTGCAGTTATTACAGCACAGCTTAGGAAAGTGGTTACATCTTTTTAAAAGGGCACTGCCCCTAATTACCAGCATAAGAGTCTGAGTGAAACTCTGATTTTACACAACAAATGCATTTGCACTTGGGGGAATATTTAATGCAGCTGTGGGTCAGCTCTGAGGTTCCTCCTATTGTTGCTTAGATTAATTAGGCAATCATTCAGAGTTTATAATAAATCTCAGTATAGGCCCAACTGATGAAGATGCTAGATCAAGAGTATCCTCAGAAGAATGTCTTGTCAAATGACTTAGTGACAGCTAAGATGTGTCACTCTTTTCTCCTCTGTAATGTGACAGACATGTCCCTCTGCTGCTTCCTGCAAATCAATGTTCTTGGCAAGGAGATGGACTTCAAATCATAGAGTCATAGACTCATTAAGGTTGGAAAAGACCTCTGAGATCACCAAATCCAGCCAATAACCTAGCATTATGGTTTCTTTAAGTGCAATATCCACACATTCTTTTAACATTTTATGAGATGGTGACCCCTTCCCTGGGCAGTCTGTTCCACTGCTTTACAATTCTTTCTGTTAAGAAATTTTTCCTAATATCTAATCTAAACCTCCTCTGAAAAACTCAAGAACACTTTTCTGTACCTTGTCACTCGGTACTTGAGAAAAATCACCCACACCCACCTCATTACAACCTCCCTTCATGTAATTGTACAAAGAGATAAAGTCTTTATCCTGAGTCTTCTTTTTTGAGGCTAAATAACCCCTGCTCCTCATAAGACTTGTGTTTCAGACCCTTCATCAGTGCCATTGCCTTTCTCTGCACATGCTCCAGCACCTCAATGTCCTTTCTGAAATGAGGAGTCCAAAACTGAAAACAGCACTCCAGGTGCAGCCTCACCAGTGCCCAGTACAGGGGAATGATCACTCATTAATCCTGCTGGCCACACTACTGCTGAAACAAGCCAGGATGCTGTTGGCTTTCTAGGCCACTTGGTCACACTGCGGGCTCATACCAGCTGGCTGTCAACCACTACCACCACGTCCCTTTCTGCTGAGCAGCTCTCAAGCCACTCCTCCTCCAGCCTGTAGTGCTTCATGGGGTTGTTGTGACCCAAGAGCAGAACACGACACCTTATTGAACCTCATGCTGTTGTCTGCAGCCCACAGATCTGGGCCCTTCCACAGAGCCTTTCTACCCTCCAGCAGATCAACACTACCACCCCACTTGGTGTTGTCTCCAAACTTACCGAGGATGCATTTGATCCCCTTGTCCAGGTTATTGCTGAAGGTACTAAACAGGATCGGACCCCATACTGAGCCCTGGGGAACCGCACTTGCTAACTGAATTTAGCTCCATTCAGCAGCATTCTCCAGGCCCAGCCATCCAGCCTCTATCGTACCCAAACTGTACCCCTCCTCGGCATGGAGAGCCAGTTTCTCCATGAGAATGCTGCTGAAAATAGTGTTGAAATGGTTTTGAAACCGTGATCCACTGGTTTTCCTGTACTTTCTGCCTGATAGCACTAAAGAGGTTCTACCCCGCGGTCTTTTCTGCCCTCAGGTTGAAGTAGCTGAAGGCCTGTAATTCCTCAGATCATCCTTCCAACCATTCTTGTAGATGGGTGTCAGATTTGAAAACTTCCAGTCACCTGGAACCTCCCTGGTTGACTAGGTCTGCAGATAACTGACTGAAAGTGGCTTGGTGATCTCTTCTGCCAGTACCTTTCAGTGAATCCCATGATTTTCTGTGGTCTAAGTGGCATAGAAGGTCACTCATCATTCTCTCATGGATTATGGGGGCTTCATTCTGCTCCCTGTCTCTGTCTTTCAGCTCAGGGGCTGGGTACATTGGTGACAACTGATCTTACTATTAAAGACTGAGGCAAAGAAGGTATCGAGTACATCAGCCTTTTCCTAATTCTTTGTCATTATGTTTTCCCTGAAATCCAATAAAAGACAAAGATTCTCCCTAGCCATCCTTTTTTTGTTTTTCTAGCCCCATAAGTGGACAGTGAGGTGCACTGAAAGCTGACTGCCAGATTCAACCTGTTGGTAATTAGTGGCAGTGTAAACCACCTCTGCTGTTCTCCATTATCCACTGAGTTGGTCAACTCAACATAGAAACCTGTAAGGTCAATTAAGGGGGATTGCTTCTTTCCAAGTCCCAGCTGACCATTCCCAATAACATCCTTGTCCTTTGTGTATTTCAGGAGTGCCCTATGGAAAACACTGACCAGCTCACCCAGGACTTGGGGGTGCACCTCATCAAGTCTTGTGAACCTAAGATTATCCTAATTCCTTAAATGTCCTTTAACCTGCTCCCCCTCTTAAAGTAAGTTGTCCTTGTTCCAGACCTTTCTTCTTATGCTAGGAACCTTGTATTCCCACTAATTGGTCGTACCAGGAGAGACTGAGGCAAAGAGGCATAAGGGACTTCTTTCATGTCCTTTGCCACCAAGAAAATGAAAAATTGTTCTTTTGCCATAGATAATCAGCCAGTATTTCTAATAGTAGCACCTCTACTAAAGCATGTGAGATGGAAAAAATACACAGGAAGGAGGAAGAGTATCACTTAAAAGACTAATCAAACAACCCTGTTGCAACCAAATGGAGATTTTGCCCTCTATAACAGCAGAGTAATAATTACTGTTTTAAATGAACTTGCCCATGGATTTCCACTCATTTCCTTTAAAAAAATATTTCCTTCTATTATTTGCTTCTTTTCCTTTCACTGTATTTTAAAAGTCTAAGTATTTTCAGAGTATTTCTGAGCAAAAATGGGGAGAAACAATAAAATCTATGCAATATAAAAAAACTGACCTATTTTTGAACACTCCTCTGAAGACTGCTGACTCATGCAAGAAGAAATCTGCCACGAGAATGAAACTTTTTCAAAAAATCCTATAGTGGAAGTAATTTGTTTTGGTTTGAATGAGTTATGACCATTTAAATCACCTACTGAATTGTGAATGTCTCCCTCCATTGGCTGAGTGCACCAGCAAAAA
Organism: Mystacornis crossleyi; assembly: GCA_013400655.1. Taxonomy (NCBI): domain Eukaryota; kingdom Metazoa; phylum Chordata; class Aves; order Passeriformes; family Timaliidae; genus Mystacornis; species Mystacornis crossleyi. Next base: position 8,929 of record VYZQ01042755.1, on the reverse strand, counting down.
GTGCTGCAGCAGTCACCCAGGTATGAATTATACATGGAAAAAGTTTGCCTGTTTTAGCAGTATCAGTAACTTTGAAATCAGTTCATGGTTTTGCTGGGAGGCAGCAGGAGCAGGTGGTGCTCCCTGGGAGGGCAGGGAGGTGAGGGCCTGAGTAAGGCCAGTGGGAGAGACCTGGGGGTGGTGGCTATGTCCAGACAGGAACCCAGGCCATAATGCAGTACCATAGTCATGGTGTGAGGTCAGGCCAGAGAATTCAATGGCATGGCTGGGACCTGGTCAGAGAGGGCTGGGTAGGGCCAGGGGGAGAGTGATGGATGGGAGACCAGTGTCTGGACATCAGACTCAGGCTAAGTGGTGCCATGGGAACAGGGTGCCTGAACACCAGCCTCTGTGTTGGACCTCAGCAGGGCCCGAGGCTGGGCAGAGCTGGGCTGTGGGGAGCTGGAGATCAGTCCTGCAGCAGTAGCACTGGGACCAGGGTCTGACAGAACCGGGAGCAGGTGCTCAGGTGGGGTTCTGTGCCAGGGGCAGTGGGTGCCACAGAAAGGCTGCCAGGGCTGGTGAAGCCTGCTGGTACTTTCTGGGCCCCAACAGTATCTTCCTTTTCTGCATTCCTGTAAAATTTTTGATGTGCAAAATTGATCAGCATCTTCATTAATAACATAGATGATGGGGCAAGGTGCACCCTAAACAAATTCATGGGCAATAAGAAAATGGCATGATAAGTCTGACACCTTGCTGTTCTCTGTGGGCTGGAGAAGGCATTAGACAGAAGTCTGATGCAGTTCAACAACATCCTCTTCTGAAGAGGAATATTCCTGAGAACCAGAAACAGATTTTTACTAAGATTTTTACTGAGCTTTGGCCCTCATACTGCCTGGCAATTGCTAAATGAAATTTTTGTAGACAGCTCCATTTTGAATAAAGTGCTAAGGTACACCTCTGAGGCCCCCAGAAATCTCTAAACATTGCCCTTGTTCTTGTCCATAGTCAGAAGCTGCACAAGCGGAGGTTTACATTGGAAGTTAGGAGGAATTTCTTCACAGAAAGGGTGGTTAAACATTGGAATGGGATGCCCAGAGATGTGGTGTTTAAGAAAAGACTGGATATGGCACTCAGTGGTGTAGTTGACACAGTGGTGTTAGGTCATAGGTTGGACTTGAGATCTCAGAGGATTTTTCCAACATAATTGATTCTGTGAAATAATTTTAATTTTCAGTCAAAAAAGAAAAAGACTTTTTTTCCTCCCAGTAAATGAGTAATGAACTGTGTTGTCAGTCAAAGCCTGCCCAGGTGCCTTGTCAAGTTTTATTACTGATTGAAATCACAGAAGCAATTTAATCAGTTCCACAGCAATAAATTATTATGAAATAGATACTTACAAAGATGTTTAGGTGCTCAGAGACATAACAACCTCCAAAAACCATCAAAAATATTGTCTTTGTCTTACCAACAATACTTCTCTTTGGATAAATTGCTGCTTATACATAGTGCAATGTGAGTGAAATCCCAGTTGCAATGTCTGACATCTGATTGTAATAGCTTGTTTGCTGCAGTTAAGAACAGGATTTGTTTACAGCACAAACAGGGATAAAATCAGAGTGAGATCCATAGGTTTAAGTTTATTAGCCGTTCTCTGGGTATTGCAGCAGTTTAGATTTTTGAGCAGTTTAGAGTTTTAGAAACTCTTGTGAAGTATGTTCTTTTCTGCTTCACATGAGGTACCTTTTACTTGTTTCATATTAGTAAATAGCTGAGGTTCATTCTTGGCATAAGAAACAAACCAGCAAGAGCCTGTGTTTTCATCTGAATTATTCAGATTGTTAAAAGAGTATTATTTTTCTTTTTTAGGCTGCCACTGCATTTTGCAAATCAGGGACGATCAAAACTGATGTTGCAATAAGCAACATCTGAATATTTCCATTCAAAAGTTTATTTTAAAATTACCAGGTATTTATATTAAATAAATGTGTGAATGTATGTGGCCTAATATAATTGGATGTTTCATCTGGTAATTTCTAGAACTACAGGAAAAATTTACTATGGCCAGATTGACAGCTGAAGCACATGTGACCTGCTGGAAGCATGACATATTACATTGTATCCAAAACCAACAGACGGTGATAGGAAGAGTACAGCTATTATTTAGGGCCCAAAAAGTTTTGGCTTCATAATTTGCTTGGGAAAGTTAGGCTGTGGGCTAACTAGTAAGGACAGCCTGTATAAAACTGATATT
>VYZQ01042754.1:29344-65864 GCA_013400655.1 Mystacornis crossleyi | reverse complement strand
AACTGTCCAACGAGATTAAATAATATTTTAAGCCACACCCTCTAATCAGTGAAGAGCAACTTCACTGTAAAGGATCACAAGGCAAACAGGGAAATACAAGAACCTCTTCAGTTGTCCAGATGGAGCCTTCTATTTAAATGGGGGTTAAGCTAATTGTCCAGAGCCAGAATACTGCAAGGGCTTATAATCATGGCCATTACACTGACTGAAGCCACATGTGTGAACAAAGACTACAAGTCCTTAAGACCCAGTAACTTTCTAAGGCCAATAACAATTAACAGAGTCAATGTTAAATAGGCATAAAGGATGTGTCAGAGACCTAGGCTACCCAGTAGGCTGTAACATAAGGAAAACTGGAGGTGAAGCTACCCTAAAACATTTTAGAAGTTCCCCATGTGCACTGGGAACTGACATTTTCTTCCACTAGTGCCAGGTTATTCATTATTCTGTAGATACTACAATACCAAAATGTATACTAAATGCATAAGGTCCAAAAGCTGTGGCAGTAAACTTACTAAAAGCCATAAATGAATATTTCCTTACTTTTTATTTAAAAAAAGAAACACCAAAACTCGCAATGCAAAACTAATTATCATGATTTAATATGATTTAAGAGACTTCAGTAGCATAATGCATTTGATCCATACAAACACTACTTAAACCAGTCACACTTCTGCTAACATGAAACTCTTAACCATCTGATACCAATGTAGGAACAGTCAAAAGCTGTTTTTCAAATTCTGCACTGCGGTGATGCAGTGATGTGAGACTGTTCCTTCTCTACTACACCCCGTCCCCACAACCACAGCGGGCTCTGTAAATAAAGTCAAATGATACATTCTTCTTACAAAAGAAACATCTAACCACAACATCACTACCAAAGCCAAAGACGAGTGAACAGGCTTTAGCGAGTTTCTGTATCTAACCTTATGAAGGTTAGGGACTCAGACTATTACTGTTTGCAGGATATTTTTCATTACTTCTAAAGCAGTATATAGAAATAGCAAATGATCTCTTGGGCAACAGCAGCACAGCAAAATAATGCAAAAGTGCTTTCCTTTAACCCATATTACTTTCTCTGCCATATATGTAGAAAACAAGAGCAGCTTTTCACAGAAGCCAGCAGAATTCTAAACCAGCTATATTTTCCTCCACATCTATTTTTATAAACTGTGCTTTCATTATTCCAACTATCACAGTGCCCTGCTGTCTATAGGCTAACACAAACACTAGTATTGTTTTTGCTATATAATGCCACTTATCCCCTGCCTGATTTTACATACATCTGCAAGTAGAAAATAAAGTTATTTGTAAACAGCATAAAATGTGTAAGTTGTATTCACATGTACAGTAAGCTTGACTACATACAAATAGTCCTAGGAGAAAGGGAACCCAATATACGTTATCATAAAATTTACATCAAACTTTCAGAACTATGGAGGAAGTAAGGTTTTGCTTTCATTTTTACTAACTGTTGTACAAATATATAATAAAAAACAGCATTAAGACACAGCAATATAAACAAACATCTTAATTTTGCTTAATCCTTGAAACTGAACTCAAAAAAAATTATTTCAACCCTCCTTGAAACTCCCCTCATCCACTGATTTCAACATCTAGAAACAAGCTCCTCCATCAGCCTTAGTACACGCTGCTCTGGTATCCCAGAAGATGCACTGTACGAGTCTGTCCTAGACATCAACTTTTTCCCCACCACTCTTCACCATTTATACCCTCCAGTTAGTCCTAGCTCTGTTGAGCCAGTTCAACAAAGGCTGTAAGAAATACCTACAGAACCAATGTTTTTGGTCCCAGTGGTGAAGCTGCAATACTGCAACTAGGCTCCACGTTGGAATCCACAAATTCTCCTTCAAATCTTGATAAAAGGAGCCAGTACAGGCCATACTGTCTCAGCATTCAAGCACTGTAATGCAGAGCACCAAAATAAGAAAATGGCACCACACTGCAGCAGGTGTAGCAGGCATCAAAGTACCAGGCAGAAGCACCAAAATTTGCTAAAGGTCAGCTACAGGCTTGGAAGACTTAAGTCTTGGTAATGAGAGCATCCCAGATGAGCTGGAAGATGCCTCCAGCAAGCTACTGGATCCAGTCCCATTTAGGGTTACTAAAGATGACTGTAATCATCCTGCACTGCCTTTCTCATGAAATTAGTAAGATCATTCGTACATTTAAAATAAGAACCAGCTTAGCTGCTTTTAGATTCAAGTGCAGATCTGAATTCTGAGTTACTGATGAAACAATTCCACTCATTCCACACAGGGAAAAATCACTTGAGATTGGAATTTCCCATTGATTTCCTAAGACAGTCTGCAGCATTAGCTCCAGCCTAGAAATGTCAAAGTTGTGACTTAACAGAAGTGCAAAGCTGAACCTCTCCTTCTCTACACCATCTTGGATACAGGAAAAAGAGGGGAATGAATGAGAGGAAAGGAAAAGATTAAAGACATCACCTGGAAATCTTGAACAGAAGAACTGAAAACCATCTCAGGTGAGGTCAAACACACGGATGGTAACCACACCATTTCACACAAAATTTCTAACTCCATTCTACCAGTGGAGGTTAAGGACAGTTCAACCCAGTCAGTTCACCTTCTGAAGAGTGACAGCTCTTTAAGATAATGAACAAGTATCATCGTAGAGTTAGGTTTTCTTGAAAAGGAGGGCAAAGCTGAATGATACCGCAGTTCTCTTAATGCAAAAATCCCAGATCAACAATGATCTTCATATATAGCCCACACTAAGCATAAATATTAACACCTCCGTATTCTGTGTCATTCTTCATGGATTAATTTTTCTTATTCAGTAATATTACAAACTTGCACAGGACAAAGGCTTTAAACCATGTCCTTAGACCCAGGAAATCTGCAGTTGATGACATGACAAGAAGAAAAAAATTAATATATGGCACTTGGCACAAAAAGTTTTTGAAGGCTCAGTATTTCAACTGCTCACACAAATTAAAGGAGATAGAAAAACAATATGGTAGGAGAGTAGCACTGAGGAAGGAAAGGAACAGACTCAAATCTTCTGAGAGCATCCATGCTGCCTAGGGCAAACTGTGCAAAGGGCAGCTGACATAATAAAAGCCAACAGAGTGACCTTTGCTGAACTTTCATTAAGGACAAAGAAATAATCAGTATCAATAAATCCCTGTTTTGCAGCCCGTCTGGAAACCAGCCTGTGTCACCACAGGCTCTCAGTGCATATACAGCAAGGAGGACAGAGAGTAAGAAGGTTCATCTCTTAAATATAAACGAGCATAACACCCCAAAACTGACACACAATTCAGTGAATATTAAAGAAGTGAAATGAACCCACTTGACACAAAAAACCCAGATGTTTACTCCAAAGAGAGCAAATAGCACAAACACAAGTAACAAGCTCCTTGCCATCACACCAAAAAAAAAATCAAAATCACATTTTCATCTATTTTTTGCAACTATCTCTTTTAGCCCGAATATTTAATTTGAGGCACGATTCCTTTTCAGACTATTAACAGTAATGGCTCCAGTGCTGTTTACAGACTCCCCCACCCCTGAAAACCCTTTTCTTCCAATCTCCCATGTTTCCTCATATTTTTTAAAGTCCCTTTTATTCAGCACATTTATGTAACACAGCTGTTGTACACAAACCCAGCAACCTGGCAGAGCATTGCTGGGAAAGCTGAAAAAAATTACAGCATGATTGAGGCTTTTTTCCTCTGTATCCTCTCCTGCCAGCATGCGCAGTGTGTCAAGGTAGCCCCAAATCAGTGTAGGTGTGTAGATGTAGAGCACTGTAAGTAATTGATTTGTGCTGCAGCAATAAAAGATCAGCCTACCACCAACAGGCCAGGCCTAAAGAGTGATCGTAAAGACCTAAAAAGTGACTGAGGCGAGACAGGCTCTCCCCAGCTTAATTACAGAAGCTCTTCAGCTCCAAAGAAAGTATTTGAACATCTGCTAAGAGCAAGCCTCCCTAATTTTATCAGGCAAGAGAAAGGGCAGGCTGGGTTTTAGTCACCTCTCCACAAAGTGTTTTCTCTACCAAAGTTGAGCCAACTCAACAGGAAAAGTTAGCTGAGCTAAAGCAAGGGAGCAAGGACACTCCAGGGGGAACAGAGAGTCCAAATCTCCTCTCCTGCTTCCCCACTCCCCAGGCATGAAAATAACTGAATTTTGCATTTCCACAGATTGGCTGTATAGTGTAAGAAGAGGTTAAGGAGATGGAAGATGACAACTCCATACCACCTCTCCTCCCCAAATCATGTGAGAGATTGGACCTCCTTTCCTCCGTGCTGGCCAGCCCCCAGTCAAAACTGTTTAGTGGATTCAAACATCATTCTGTAGCTACCCAACTTTTGGCACATTAGATACCTAAGAGAGAAGATAGGGGGAAATTTTTAGAAATGGTTATGTCACCACCTGGCTACCCATACGGCTTTGAAACTTTTCAGATTGAATTTGGGTTACTGAAGCCTCAGGTCACAGATAAACCACTTACTTCAACTACAGTTAGATAAAAGCCACGTAACCCTGCTTCACTGCACAGCCCCTACTCTGCATGGACACATGGACACTTGCTCACACACATCAGCTGCAGCTGCATGAACACGCTTTACACCCATGTGCACATGCATCACGTATACACCAAAGCATATGTTAGAAATGTGTGTCCTTCTACTGACTTGACTTCTAACTTTTGGTAGGCAAAACAGCTGCACCAAAGATTAAAAAAACCCTACAATCTCCCAAATCTCTATACAACAAGAGAATACACAAGACTCCTCCTCCTCTGCTTCCAGTTCAGTCACCTCCACCCACTGCTCCTCATCAACACCCCAGTGGTGCTGGGAAAATATTTAGCTTGATCTTTCCCATACCACTAAAAGCCAAACAAGATTAACTGCCCCCCACCCCCCTCCCCCCCCTAAAAAGGACAGTGTCCCCCAGGCAGTGCATGGGGAGATCACACAGTTTGCCAAGCCTGCAAGAATTCCAGTCTGCCTACCAGCCAGGGGAATGGAGCAGCACCAACATCTCAGGGCACCATGAACATCTTGGTCTTGAAAAGCTGACATCTGTGCATAGGTAGTCAAAAAGGAGAGAGGGGTGTAAGTCAGGCCTTCACCACCTGAAAAATGCTGGCCACAAGCACAGTGTCACACCGAGCTCCCTGGCAACCGACAGCATGACTGCCTGTCTTTTTAAGAACTTCTCTGTACGGCTATCTAAAGGTCTCCTATCCTCACAAACATCAGGTTTTGTTATGGGGAACGTTTCTGGAGGCATGGCCTTGTTTGGCAATGTAATATGGGTCCAAGGACCAGCTGAAAACATAACAGTCATAGCAAAGACCTGCTCCTCCTCTTGCTACCACGTAATAGCACACGTGCATGCTAATGCCCAATAAATGCAGCGGCTGGGAAGTGTGGTTTGCTGGTCGAAAACTCTTGGCAGTTACTAACTTGGTCTGCCTCTTGATTCTGCCTTTCGTAGTTAATTCATCACTATTGGTAAAGAAAGGAAAAAATCGGATGATCATATTTCCCAGCTGATAAAAAGAGAACAAGGAGACATTCAATTAAGTCAAGAAGCAACTAGTTTTGAAAGGACGAAAGGAAAGCAATTAAAAATGCATCGGCCTAGATCTACCTGCTCACACTCCTTGCTACAGATATGACAGAAGTCAAAAGCTTAGGAAAACTGTAAAATGTTTTAAAAACAGCTCAGTGTAATTAGACCAAACCAGCCTCATTATATAAGGATTTCTTTCTAAACAATGGAAAAGAGCTGTCTTAACACACAACAAACCTTCAGTAATGCAGATTGCAATCACACGTGTCTAAATGCACGATTTTGCTGTCATTTTATTCCTGTTAACTGCTCACTTCTGGATTCACATATCCTCCACTGGAGAAACAGTAATATATTAAACATTGCAAAACCAGAATAGATGGACTACAAGCTGGATATGACACTGCAAGTGTCCACTTAGTCTAGCTCATCAAGAGGTAAGTGATACTAATTAAGGAGAGAAAGGAAAACAAAAGATCTCTCATTACCTCCTCTCCTACAACAATTAGTATATGCTATTTTATCCAACAGTAAATTTGCAGACACAGGACAGGTTTTATGTCTTGTAATAAGATAACCAAATTACCAGCATTAATAAGTAACATTAGTATCAAATATATCTTACTGTTTTTCACACTGCACAAAATCTCAAAAAGCTGTTTTAAAAAAAGATACGGAGAAAACAGTAAATCGATGAAATCCCAAATCCAGTTCAGAAATTTCTGCACACCAAATGAATTATTCCAGTGACACAAAATAAATGTTTTAAAAGGTACCTCTAAGTGGTTTCTGGCATTTAGTAGCACCTTTGCAGAGCACTAAGACCACAAGCCTTTAAGCATCTCTAACAATAGAGCGGCAGATAAGTCAAATTTCACTAATTTCCAAGGGAAAGATCTCAATACAGAAAGAGTGGAAGGGCTGAGCTCCAAGACAGCTAAAACAGGATATGAGAAAACCTGTAAAAGAGGGGTGGAGGGGGGAAGAATTGTTTGACCCTGAAAGATTTTGCTCTTTTGATTAACACACACACACAGGAGAATGAAGTAGTGGCAGCGGGAGGAAGAAAGATCAGAGAAACTAAATATAATTGCTTTGGCAGGGTGCCAAACTTCACAAATTACCAGTTGCCAGTCTGTACCCAGTACTGACATAAAACTGTCAATTGTTCTTTAAAAACCATTTTGCCTATAAATTAGTAACACACTCACTATTTTTAAAGCACCTGCAGGTAAAAGTTAAGTTTACCAAAGAAAAATGGACGGCCAAAAAGAATAACTTTTTTTTTTTAGCTGCACTATAAATGAACACAAAATTTATATGTATTAAAGAGGAAAACAACAACAACAAAAAAAAAGGCCAGCAGAGATCAAGTTCAAGTTAAAAGTTTCTTATTCCAGGCAACCTCTTCCAGCCAAGCGTCAGTAATTCTAGATCAGGGAGTAAAACTCCCACAGGACTTTTTCAGCATTCTCCAGAAGTTGCTACAGGACCCAGCTCAGTAAAAACCCCATTACAACTTCTGCAACACAGATTTTCAGCATTCTGTGAATTTCCTTTTGCAATTAATTTGTTAAAAAACTCTTCTAACTGGACTGTCAAGTGCAACAAACTTGCGCAAAAAAATATATTTGAATAAGTTCAAAATTACTCTCTGATATAGCTGTAGAAATGCTGTGTGATTTGCATTTCTATGTTTGAGTACTTGAGCAGTTTCAGAAACTGAATTTAACTGATGTGCACCAACTACAAAGGGGCACAAACTAATCCACACAGAACCTGCTGAAGCCTCCCCTTTCCCAAACTCACAGATCTTGACGTGAAGCCTCAGTTTGGTACTTTGCTCTTGTATGTATCAGCGATGTGTATGTTCAAGGTTGCACACGGCAAGTGCCGGGTTGAGAAACATAAAGTGTCTTACCTTTGCAGTGTCTTTAAAAAATCCGTATGAATACAGAGCAGATTAGGCTATGTTTCTGCTGTTTGTCTCTCATTTGCTGTCAGCTGTCAGCAAAATGAACAGTCAAAAGCCTCTGGAGCAGGCTGGTATTAGTCAGATAGACTGGAATTTCCAGTTCTTTTACATTGCTGTCTATTTTCCTCCATTAGGTTAGCCTGTCCTACCCTGGTATCAGATTACAGGGAGCCAACATTTATAGCACCTTGCAAAACAGTGAACATATCACATACCTAAGTCTGCCTATACCTGTTGCCCTCAATGCTTAACCCTTTCTACTAACAGGAAAAATTCTAGAATGTACCACCTACAAAACATTTGCAGCAGAGGAACTGCTTTTCCTTCTTACCTCACAGCTACAGGATGGCGTGAGATTTCATTTTAGGAACTGCAGAACACAGGCAGGCTTCACCAAGAACAGAGGCTCCGAGATGCCCGCAAGAACAAACCTGCAGACCCTATCTCCAACGAGAACCCTGGTCTGGAAGCACCTGCCGCTTATTTCAGCGGGTCTGAGAAACCCCATTCCCCACTCTGGGTTCAAGATCACGTCATTACACTAATTCCTTGCTTCCCTCAGACCCTGCTGCTGGAGGAGGAGGCAGGCAGGCGTGTTCTCAGCACGTGACCAGCATGGAGCAAGGAGATGGTGTTTCCAGCCCACGGCTCCCCCAGCACCACCGGCTTCCTTCTGCCCAGCCAGGATGTGGTGCTGCCCTGGGCTTGGCTCTTCCACCATCTCGCTGATGGCTTTTAGCCCAACTTGCCTTTCTGGAAGGTGTCCTGCTAACCCTACTTCCACAAACTAGGGCCTACAATTTAGACAGGGGCAAGTCAAACACTGCAATGCTGAAACAAAACGAACAGCAATTTCCCTCTACACAAGATGCATGGCCATCCCATGGCCATCAGCCACAATGGTACTGCTTCAGAGGACTACACAAGGTATTTCACGTGTTATTGTATGACAGGTACCTTAGCTTTCCTACGTGATCACCACGCATCTTGGACTTTATACGTATTTATTTGTTAAAGCTCTGTTTTTCTTATAATTCATCCAGGGTTGTTCAGGCATCCTCCTTCTTGGGACCAGTGGTCCATTTTGCTAAAGCTGAGAATATAAGGTGATACACCATTACACTCTTAAAAGCAGGCTAACTCAAGAGAGCAGAGATGAAACACACAAGAAGAACTTTAATTACATGCTGCTTTAACCTAAATCTTTACTCAAGTAACTTTTACTCCTTTAGATAAGAATCACAGACCCAATCAAGGCAAAGCAAAAAATGAATGGCTAAGAGGGCTTGTAATGAGAAACAGTATGGCCCATAGCACAAAGCACTGCAACTAACACTTACCTATAAGCTACTTTAACTCAGCATTAAACAACCATTTTGGTCTTTGAGAGATTCTACTCATTTATAAGAACACTTTTATTTATATTAAAGTTAGCACTGTGGTTAACAACGACACGTGGGTAAAATACATAGATACATACATCAGATTTTCAGTCTTATTTATAAAGCTTATCAGTTAAAACATGTTTTTGCAAACCATGCCTGAAGCTTTTTAATCTATTTGCCACAAAGATCCTCATTGAACTTTACCCATAAATCTAAGAAATTAAGCACTCAGTCACGCATTTCCAATGGTTATACCACAGGATTTAATCAGTGAGAACTTTTGCACCAGGCAAGAAGTCACCCGTTTTCTCCACTCTGTAACCAGTCAGAGCACCCATACAATGCCCCAACACATACCTTCCCTAAACATCCCCAAAGGTCCATCTTGTCACCCACTCAGTCACAACAATTGAGATTACTTCTTTTTACAAGTTTTTTCTGAAATAGTTTGATGAGTGAACTAAGGCAAGTAGTGTGAATTTTTTGGTTTTAAGGACTTGGAGAGTCCAACACTACTCCTAACACAAGCAAGGATTTATCCATGAGGTTGGGACAGGAGAGACAAATCTCCATCAGCAAATCTCTTGGAAAAATTAAGGCACATCTCCTACTGTCAAAATCACGAAGCTGATATTTACACTGAGCTTTCATACAGATTCAGAAAACTCCCAAAAGCAACAAAAATGCCAGAGCCAAGAAAGAGTGACAACACCTCCTAACATCTCACAAGCAGAATTAGAGGAACTGCAAGTCTGTAGAAATGGGAATGAAAGGTAATTTAAAAAGAGGTGCAAAGTACCAAACCATACCTATAATCAGGCAGACCGATAAGGAACAGATGCACACAGGGAAGTCAGAGCTGTCAGTCAGACTTGTGAACTCCCTCCCACTAACCTCCAAGTCTGATGAGTCTGGGGTAGTTTTTTTCCCTGTTTGTCTTTTCTACTGTAACTGTCTGGAGTTTTTTAGCACGAGAGCATCCAATTTAAGTTTTGGCTTAAAGAGGTTTTTTACAGTAGCTCAGACAGCATTTATGTAGGCCAGGATAGACCTGGTCTCTTAAACAAGACACCAAAACAAACTCCACATCTTTAAGACAGTCTCCCAAGACAAGACGTTTGTTACTCCTTTCTGAGGTGAAATCTTCTGTCTCATCTCCATTGTATTGTAATTTACAGATCACTCTAGCTGCAACTCACATATCGTCTAAAGCCTAACAAAAAAAAAAATTTGAAATGTACTGAAAATTACAGACTGAGCGACATAAGCTTTTAAACTTGCAGGCAGAAAGGCAAAGGCTAATTTGGGTTGGAAGGCTGTAACTGTGTATTTTCCCTCAGCACGAGTCACCGCTCTGAGCTGGTACGTGCTTTCTGCATGGGCAATTTGTACTGGCGTCACAGCTCACCAAAGAGAAAGGCAAGAAGGAACAGAATACTCCAGATATTCTCAAGTAAAAACAGTAAGTAAGATCTCCTGCACCATGCCGGAAAGGGAGCAAAGTCACCTGCTGACCCGTTTGCTCTGAACTCAAGGAATACTTTCAAAACATTACCTTAAAACTGAACTTGAGATTGGATACAACTTTAAGAAAGTACCAACACACAGAGCACTGAGACGTGGAGGCAGGGACATGGTCTTGGTTAGAAAACACAAGTTGTTACATAGCCAGAGGGACTTAAAAAAAAAAAAAAACCAAGAAAAAAAATAAAACCAACTACACCACCAAAACCCAGACCTTAGGCTCTCGCTGTAACTTGTTTGGTACACAAACCACCTTGTTACTAGACAGCCAACTACTTATGGGTGTGGAGCACATAGCACAAAGAGTTCTATGTGTAGGTTATACCAACAATCTCATCCAGCGTAGACACACTGAGTATGTCCCCACTGTACACGGAAAAAAGGAATGCAATTCACTTGTCTCTAAACCTTCCAGAGGTGACTCCTTCATCCCTGCAGAGAAACTGCAGGTTTGAACTTTTTATCTCCAATCTTGGTCATCTTTCCTTCTTTCTCCCTACTACCATCTTCAGCACTACTCACTTGACATGCTTTAAGAATAACATTTTGAGAGGCAAATACTTCTACACTGTTCTTATTTCCCTCTTGCATATGTTTGTCTCATTTCAGCCAGCTTTTCAAAAGATAATCATTACCTTTCAGATTCCAAGTCAGAAATTCACTGATCTGTGCTGTTTTCACAGGATCACAGAACCGTGAGCTCCCAGGAAGCAGAGCAGAGGGACAGAATCACAACCCTCACCCTGCTGGCCAGGGTGCTGGCCAGTGCTTTTGATGCAGTCCAGGATGCATCTGGTTTTCAGGGCTGCAAACACACATTGCTGGGTCACATCCAGCTTTTCATCCACCAGTCCTTGGACCCGGAGTATAATGGTGTCGTTGCTTTTTAATCCTGCACAGCAAGAGTCCTGAACCAAATGCCTTTTTTAAAACAATGCCCTTCACCTGTTTGTTCAGTACTGCCCTTTCCCAAAAGCCACTGCTGGGTTAAAACAATGAGGTGCTGAAGGCTGCCTGAATTGGAGAAACAGCATTAACAGTATGAAGAGTACAGACATTTCTGCTGTACTGAACATCTATCCAGGATGTAACATGTTACGGACCCAAGTCACTTAAACGTCTGCAGAAAAAAATCTTACTTAAAGAACCAAACAGAGAATATCTACAATCATGCCTTTAAAACCTCCTCAAGGTGAGAGACTGCCTATGGGGTTATAGTGGAGAAGAACAATCACTCAAGAAATAATTAGAAGTTAGCTTTTTGGGCTTCTAAGCTCCCAATTTTAATGCATTCTGAAATGCAATATATTCATTCAGGTTATTCTGAAAATGCATATGCTTCATGATGTTTAGCATAATTACAATAATAAATACATTAACTTGCAGCTATGCAGAATAAGACAGGAACTAATATTCCCATGCCATTTGTACATTTTTCTTTTACAGATCAGCGTAGCTTAAATTCATGTTCTAAAGTATTTGCATGGGGTGGGATTAAAAAGGGAGACTATTAGTCTGGGGAATTTCAAACTACTGAACTTGGCCATTAAGAGAATATAAATTATCTTCTGATTTGTTGCTAGAGTAACAATTCCCAGCATGGGGTTTCAAACAGTGACAAAGCACAACTTAGAGACCAAGAAGATTAAAATAAAAAAGAAAAAAAACTTTTTCTTAAGAGTGTTATGGAAAAGGAGCAGGGTCTGCAAAGGTCCCTCCAGGGAAGGCAGTGTCTGGACAGGCCAGTATTTCTCATTTCGTAATGTCTGGGGAAGCGTACACTGAAGTCACTCTCATATGAGCACACACCTGCTCCTGGGAGACACAGAAATTCACTGCTAACGAAATGAACTTGACACAGAATTTATGAGTGTTGCATGAAAACAACTGCAGAATCAGAGTATTCTGGAAACTTTCAGAGCTCCCACAAACCAGGTGTAGAGAAATTCAAGCCTTACCTCTTCCTCATTTCATTATTCAAGCTCCCATCTTTTGCAGAACTAAATAAGGTATGAGAGGTGGCTGCTACGCATGTGCCTGTGCCATTCAGCTGCAGCCCCTAACGCAGGGCTCTGTGAGCCAGCCTGACTCCCCAGCTGTGGGGGGGAAGTAAGGCAGCAGGCAGGGCTGGGGGGGGAGCCAAATCACCTGGGGAAAACACAAAATCGCCTCATTACCGTGTGCTGAGTTGTGTGCCCAACTTGGTCTCATTCTGCAAAAGGAAGCAGCACAATCTCACCGCAGCCAGTGGCTCACAAACCTGGAGCCTTCTTTCTACTTCCCCTCGCCTCTGCAGAGTGAGTATTTCAGGTATTTCAGCATGCACTTGCCCCCTCTCAGGCGCTGTCTGAATGGGCTCTTGCACAAGTCCACTCATGCTTCCCAAAAGAGAAACTCTGGTGGTGTCATACACAGAAGGGGCTTTGAGGAGACATGCACCCACACAGGTTCTATCACCAGGAAAAAAATTTCTCCTACAGCAGCTTTTCCCCACTTTGACCCACAAGAATAAGATTGTTCCCAACTTTCTTTCATTCTAAGAACCTCTAACACTTCTGTAAGAAAGGACTGAGATTGCTCTAAGTTTTCCACATAATGAATGGGAGCAAAGGTAAGCTGCATCTCCTGAAAATGAAAGGTGCTTCCTTAGGTCACATCCAACTTTGCTAAATTATCAGAAGTTGATGCAGACTCCAGTGCAGAGAATCAGAAAATGGTCTGGATTGGAAAGGACCTTTGAAGATCATCCAAGTCCAACCCTGCTGCTGTAAGCAGAGACATGTGTCACTAGATCACATTGCTCACGGCGCCATCCAGCCTGAGCTTGAACACTTCCAGGGACAGGGCATCCACAACTTCTCTGAGCAACCTGTGCCTCTCTACCCTCATTGTCAAAAATGTCTTCCTTATGTCCAATCTAAATCTATGCTCTTTCAGTCAAAAACCATTGTCCCTTTTCCTGCCACTACAGGACTTGGTAAAACGTCTCTATCCTTCTTGTAAGTCCCATCTATATACTGAAAGGCTGCAACAAGGTCTCCCTGGAGTCCTCTCTTTTCTGGGCCGAACAACTCAGACTTTCTTCACAGGAGAGCTGTTACAGCCCTCTGACAATTTTCATTTTGGTCTCTGGGAAACATTCCAGCTTTTCTTGCAGCACCACAGCCTCATCACCCAAGAAGCTCCTCAGCAGACACCATCTCTGTTATGAATACCCACAAATTATCATAGGAACCAGAGACAGAATGATTTTTATCTATCACTTCTAACCTACCCTTTCCTCTCCCAGCACAACATTCAACCCACACAGCGTCAGGAGGNAAGAAAAGAAAAAGGAAGAAAACACAAGGAAAAGCTGAATGGTAAATGGAAGATTAACTAGTACAATAAACAACGTAATGCAGAGATAGCCTGCTTTACATAGTTTCTAATCCATCCTTCAATTTATCCTTCACCCTCCTTTCTTTTTTTCATTTCTGCTGCCTAACATGTCATCTGCTCCTGTGAAGTCTCAGTGGTTTACTATGACCATAGATACAATTAATTAATATCAGAATTGTGTGTGGGTGGACAAAAACCCCCAAATCTATGCCTTTTTTTTAAGATGCCATACACTTCAAGAGGTTTTGCAGAGGTTTTAATACGTGTTCCCCTCAGGGGTTGTACCCTGTTTTTATCTTTCCTTTCTCAAACAAGACAGTACTGCGAACAACAGCGCTGAAAAACTGAAAGGGAGAAAGGCCAGCAGAATCATCCTGTCGCTGTGAAAGGCTTCCAGTTCAGCTATGTTAGAAATGTGAGAGCTGGTGCCTTTCACAGAGGCAAAATGCCGAGTTTTGCCCTTGTGGTACTGGCTCCTGGCCCTACAGAAACCCAGGGGACCAGGAGCTCAGAGCAGTGCCCGCCTCTGTGAGAGCATGCAAAACCTCTCCTGTGCATGCAAAACCTCTCATGCGGGCTGTGATGCACAGTGCCTCATAGCCCAACACAAGGCAGGAGAAAAAAATCCAAACCAAAAGCAACAAAAAAACCCCAAACCCCCCACCCATCCAATCTCACCGTCCCTACCACCTTTCTACTCTTCCTCACCCTGAGGAATTTGCCCCTCAGGCTGAGACCCTCTATTTTAAACAGCATATAGTACAGAAACATTTTATCACACAGCAAAGACATCCCTACTCAATGCAGGTTAGTCAACAAATATGCAGTTTAAGAGATAAAAACAATATTCTGAGAGCTATGCTGTCACATGCGGAAGAAGATCACCAAATGAGACAAAAAGGCTGAAATGTACGCACAGTTTCAGTTCTAAAATAATTTTAATGTGGAGAGTACTCAGTTCTCTAAAATCTGATGCTGGGGAAGATACTACTAGAGTTCTAGTTTCAATAAATTAATTATGTTGCAATAATGTGCATATCTTCAGAAATCATACAACCTACATTAAAAAATTACATCGCTAACAGAAGGTTTTATGTGCTTTTGCTGTGCACTTCTAAAGAGCTGTTTAACTGAAAGCCAGAGTTGTCTCAAAACCACAAGTGTATTGAGATGAAAAAATTAATAATTAAAAAGAAAAAAAAAAAACAAAAAAACAACCAACGCTTCAGAGACCAAAGATTTTACAATAAAAACTGGTCAGGTAATGTGGCAATTACCTGCCCAGAAAGATATTAATGAAATTGCACGACTTGAGGCCCAATCTGCCCGTTTCTCATATGCATTTAAAAACTCCCACACGGGCAGCTGTGGAAAACCAAACAGTGGACCTCAGCTCTCGCTGTGGGAGGGTAACTCCCATGGTTACTCTCTTACAATTCACGTTTCAGGAGCTCAAGTCCTGCTTTCTGTTGAACTAATTACACCCTGATCTTTACTCTCAGGTGTCTAAAGAAGGGGCTGGGAGGGGCAGCAAGGCCCCGAGCACACGGGCGCAGAGCTTGCGGCTGAGAAGACAGCCGCTGTCACAATGGCTGCCCGGGCCGGGCGGCGGCGCGGCCGCCCCTGGCGCATCTGCGCCCCTGCTCGTGGTTTAACCGACAGGAAGCGCAGCCCGAGAGCGCCGGGCCCCGCCGCCAGCGCTTCCTGCGGCACCGCCGGGTCCGCCCCGCGCACCGCCGCGGCCGCCCCTGGGGAGCGGAGACTCTGTGACACCTTCTGAAGAAACAGAAAAAGAAATTAAGTGGAGGCCCACAGGCGGAGAGCCAGCCAGGTGATGGATAAAGAAGTAAACAGGTCAGGCGCATTGAAATGTGGCCCCAGAAGGCCACCAAAGCAGGGTACAAGACGCTGGTGGCACGTTCTCATCTAACAGGGCCCAGGACAACAGGCAGGCCACCTCTGGAGGTTTTAGAGTCTGGTCTTCCTCAAACAGGCTTGTACACCACCAAGAAACCAAGTTACTTTACTTAACAGATGAAATCTTTTAAGACTTCTTTCTGAAATCTTCAGACATGAACCACAACCAGTGGCAAAAAACCTATTGCCAAATACAGTACCAGCCTTTTCTGCAACCACCCTGTCCTAGAAATGGGGACATGTTAACAATCCACAGGGCTTTTCCAACACTAATACCTCGAGTAATACACTTACTAGTCTACCGCAAAATTGAAACCCGGAAGAAGCATTTGGTACCCCCATGGTAAGCACAAAAACAACTGCTAGACAAAGCTGAACTTCAGTGAAAAGCAGAAAATCCAGCACAGCTGTAATTTCTACGGTTATCTATATGTGAAGCAATATGCTATATTCAGCCCCTCTGTAAATGGTTTTCTGCTCAGTCTTAGATTTCCCCATGATATCACCCGTCAGAAAACATCATCTCCTTAGTCGGCCTAAAAACTGTTTTTTCAGGTAGGATGAGAAATTACTAAGATGGCCTCATATCCTTCCTCCACCAATGGCCAACTGGTGGTATAAAACTGAGCAAAACTAACTCTGAGCTGTTAGCAGCAGGGTTGCCAACTAAAGCAACACATGTCAGTCAAGTAATTACGTGGGGAAATATATCAACCAGTGGATACTTAGTTGATTTAACTCAATCATGTACTGTTGTAGTCTAGGAGATTTTTCTCCATAAACTTAAAAGCAGTACAAATCTTCATTGGATTTCAAGGAGTTTCTGACAAATTTTACCCTTCGAGGAAACAAGGTTCTCCATCCTAACACGGTCTCCCCATTCCCATTCCAAACAGTTCAGAATAAAAACGCCTTCATTTGGTGACTGGCACTGTTAGTAGAACAGCCATCTCAAGGTCAGAGGTTTGCAATTCCCTGAAAAAGAACAGGGTACAAATTTTCCTCATTTCTAACCTAGAAATATATTCCTCAGTTAGGTTCCTCTGATAGAGCATGTTTTGTCCCCGGCTTTCATGCGCTCCCATGTGAGCTCTGCAACCACCTGGGAACCACAGCTGTCCCCTACCTCAAAAAACAAGACTACATTCTTCCATGTCACCAAATGCTTGACCACTTCAGGCCTTGGAAATGAGAATGAAAGCCCTAAACTAGGATACATCAGCCACTAAGAGAAAGCTTGCTTCGGCAGCATTTCTGACATCCAGTTAAGACACAGGTCCCACCCTTCACAAGCACTCAAGTAACCCCAAGCAGCCAACACATTAAAAAAAAAAATACAAAAAGCAATGGTTGCTCAAAAGCGTTTCTGAACAAAAAAGCCTTGCAGCATGAACTGAACCTTACTAAATTTTGCTGGATTGGCAAAAGGAGAACTGAAAAAAAAAGTATTTTCCATCTCAGATTCCAACAATACTATGTAGCCAACAGCATTTTGCAGATTTGCTTCTTAGTTCGTAAGTCACATTGGTCATATCTTGCAACATGTACTGGCAGGATTCAATGTTTTCCTAAGAAAACTGGGGTGGCAGATGCTGACACTGGTCCAGAAATGGTTTGCTCTCAAGCTGGATATTCTTTTTAACCCTGAATGTTCATCTTTGTCCTGCTACAGAACAACAGATTTTATCAGAGTGAACATTTCAAAATTCTCATACATATTTATTTTCAGTAATACCGTGTGTTACTACAGTACTAGCTCTAAGCATAACAAACACCGAAAGTAATATTTATATGCAAATTCATATCTATTACATGAATTATAGATTATTAACTTAGAAATTTAATGTAAGAAGCATAGGGGTAATATAGGGGGGGGGAGGGCAATGTTCTTTTATAAATTATTTTGAGGCACCTTAAAATCATCTAAGTTTCCAGGCTCTGTATAGTTTAAGCAAAAATGCAAAGGTAAATGTTGTGGTACTTTTATTTATAAAAGCAAAACAAAAATCAGGATGACTTAATTCTTAAAAAAGTGAAAATTTATTCCTCAAGACTGCTGCTGCTGCACGGCATCAGTAAGGTACCCACATGCTCCAAACAGCCTGGCCCTGCATTTGTTCTTCTGACTCAGTTACAGCTAACACGGGAGGAGTGGATTCCACAGAACTGCTTTTCCAGCAGAACAGCTATGAGTCAACTTGTCTCTGCACCTAACAGCCCAACTGCCTCACTCCAGTGGGCTTTTTGGGGAGGTGGGAGGGACCACACCTCACCAAAGCATTGTGAAAAGAGAGGAGCAAAAGTGAAACCGAGCTGACCGACAACCGCTGACCAGGCTCCCCAGACAGAAAGAAAGAAATTGCCTCCACGGATTTCTACTGGTTTTAACCAGCTTCAACAGAGGGGAACATGATTTTTAATTCTAACGTATCCCTTTAATAAACACCCCAAAGAAGACATTTTCCAGATAACTGAGGAATTTTTTACAGTGTTGACTTACCAAGCAGAGCACAATAACCAGCTATTCTGTTTGCACAATGAGGCAGTACAGTGCAAGGAGTTAATAATTTATCACGGCATTGCTCTTGGCAACTGACCATAATCAACTTCTAAAATTCTTCCTCGTGCTTACATTTTTAGTTTCAGCAAGAATATGGCACCCTTAGAACCTCACCCCACCAGAACACTTCCTAGCTGAGGTAAGAGGTTTAATCTTCCCAACCACCTGCTTTCTTTCTGCATTGTTTCAGGCTGAGAGCAAAGGTCATCATTTCATTTCACTAACCTGATTTAGCAGACAGGAATAACTAGAATATTTTTAAAGAAAGCAAGAAGTTAACATTCTTTCAAAACTGCAGCAGTACAGTTCTCATCCCTCTATTTCCTTCCCCTTCTTCTCACAGAAATAAAAAGAACAAAAATGCCCAAGCTTCTGCCTTCACCAAAAGCTTTTATTTGCACGTGATCCAAAACTAACAAGCAAACACCTTTTCCTCCCATTTTACATGACTGAGACTTATGCCTCTACATAACTTTGGGCAATACTTAATTAGTTAACACATTCTTCTCAATCAGAAGCATCTAGCTGTGGTGTTCAGATAATTCACTGGAGACCAAGTTTTGATGTGACGTGTAGAAGAGAGGTAGTCAACCAACCTCAGTATTGCTTTGCTGAAGCACCGGCCATGAAAAATGGTCCTTTTCCAAGGACAACTGTGCTACTTCGTCCTTCTCCTTATTGCTCAACCCCAGCTCTTACAAACTCCACAGCTCCACCACTCTGAAATCAATCCCTAACCTGGTTCAGTCAACCAGCCCAGCAACTTCTGTGGCATTGACATCGCACTTGCCAGCTTGGCTCATCTTGGCTGAACCAGATAAGGAAAGGGTTGCTCTCACAAATAGCTTGGACTGTGGATAGGAGGGGAAGGCAGTAAAGCACTAGGAAACAACCTATGCTGTCAGCGAGAAAAAATGAGGATGGCAGTCCTCAGCAGCTGGATGAGTGCTCCTGCCAAGGAAAGTCAGGAATGACCATACCCACCTCTTGACTGTTTCACTAAAGGCACATTTTAAATTAAATTAGACTAGTGCAAGTTTGCATGCTCACAAAAACATATGTCTGGAGTTTGAACTGCATTTACCTCAACTAATACAGCTTTACTGTTGAATCTTACCTAAGGGCAAGCTAAGGGCCTGGGCAGATGCTAAATGAGCTGTTTAAAGATTTACAACCCATCACCTCCAGGACAGTTCACTATCCGAGTAAAATTTGTTGAGCCCAAACCTCCCTCCCGTGCTCCAGGGCACATCCACGCAAACCGCTCCTGTGTGGGTTTAATGGATGTGCCACCAAGCCAGGAGGGAGGTTACACACACTGCCTTCACTTATGAGTGAAAAAGCAGCTGGTGTGAGGCTGAAGCACCTTCAGTGTGCACCTAAGCTCTGTAAGCATATGGTGTGTGAAAATGCCAGAGCCAGCATCAAGGCACTAGCACTATTCTCCCATCTAGTTAATAAATACCAGGCTTGTTCTTGACAGACAGTGTAACAGGTTCTCCCAAGGCAGCCTCTGTCAGAAAGAAACTGCTTTCTCCACACAGTAGAGGTTTCAGCCCACCGAGAAATCCTCATTTAAGGCAGCAAAAATGAACCCACAAAACTTCCCGCTGATTTTTTTATATTTCCATTTCTTCCTGCCATGTTGCATCTGTGCAGCATGTACGTACGCATCAGTGGTTCTGGGTTTCCTCTCTCAGGGCAATGGGTTTTTTACCCGGCTATTTGCAAGTAATAACTGCTACTGTCTCTCCTCTCAAATGCACGGATTTTACGTCATCATATATCAATAAATGTCATCACAGTTTTTCTGTTTATGAAGTCTGGAAGTAAAAGTTAACAAAATGCTTCCGAAGCCCACCTGAACACAGGGCAACTGTAAGAGAAGCTTTCAACATTACAAACAACAGAATCTAGACACAAAACATACCTTTCTAGCTACATCGCTTCAAAAGTATTAAACCTTTTCTGCAAATACCCCTGTTATAATTAAAAAACCATCTACCAGTCCAAGCTCTTATCTTGTAGTTTGGCAGAAGTTTTTCAACATTTCTGACTGTTGAGAATTATTTCTAATCCAGTACCACTGAAACAACATTCAATAGATGTCATTTGAAGAACCATACTAAAAGACAATTAGCTTTTTACAACAACAAATGGTAGAGTGTTGCATTACATCAAGCATTCATAATCAGATATATGTATTTCAGAAGGGCACAAATAGGAAACTATTCTGCCAAAAGTAACTTTCTTGCTGCTTTTTTTTCTCTGGAAATCCCTTCACAGTCCATTTTTAAATGGTCTAAATTAAGGGTTTCTGTGTAAGAATCAGAGAATACCATTTTTGTGAGAAGAGACCTTTAAAGGTCATCTAGTCCACCCCCCTACAGTGAGCAGGGACATCCTCAGCTAGATCAGGTTGCTCAGATTACAGCCCCTTCAGACAAATTAGAAGTGTGTTTCACTTAGTTGCTTCAAAAAGCAACTTATTTCATTGTTGCTTTCAACTGATACTAAAAGAAATACACTTTTTTCACCAGCACTTTCAAAAATGCTGCAAGCCATCCTCAGCAAACTTTAGACTGTTTTTCAACACAGAAAGTTTCATTTTCATTCATATGTCTAAACCACCTCTTTTCTGTAAAGAAAAAAGGTCTCCAAAGAGACACTTCCTCTCTACAGTTCCTTCTTTTCTCTTTTTGAAATAAACATAAGTTGGGCTTTTTAAAAACACCCAAACTACCAGGATAGCTTCTCAATAGCTCACCACCAAGAGTACCTGGAGGCCTTTTCTGGGCTCACATAGCTCTCAACAGGCTGGTTCGGAGGCACCGAGAGACAGGGAAGTGAATTCTTGCAGTGTGTGCAGTTTTGCCACCCTTTGCCCTCCACGGCCCATAAGCTTCACAATTATTTTCTTGATAGCTAATACTCTCGTTTGCATGTGTAATTTACAGGCACTGGGACAAAGCTTGAACAGCTACAGAGAGTAAGAAGTTTACAGAGGCTCTGGAGACAGGGAATGACAGCACAAAACAGAAAACACATCAAGAGGATGCAAGTGGATAATGTAACCACCACCTCCAAGGACAATGCCAGCCAAATTCTGTCATCAGCAGACAATGTGCAAGCCCTGGTGCCTTCAAGACAGTTTTCATGAAAGCTGTTCCTAAGAGGGTCGTCATCTCATTGAAAAAAAAGGCTCCACTAAAACAAATCATGTCATCACATGCATGGGAAACTATTCTTGGTAGCTCCAAAATTATGTAGGGCAGCACACGTACCAGGCAGAAAGAGGGGAACACTGACAGTATCCTTGTCAACTTGCTTTTAACTTGAAATTGAGTCTGGTTGAAAGGGCAAGTTAAACATTAATTTTCTGACAGTGGTCAGCACTGGGTATCACAAATTTTAACTGTAGTTTCACAACCATATTTTGCTGCTTCTTTCCCTAGCTGCAACTTAAAACTGAATAAACACCAAGATAGCTGAAAACAAGAACAGCAGAAGTGACTCGATACAAAGCTCAGAAAAGCAAGGTAGTTTTCTTCTAACCTGTCAGCTTTATTCACTCTGTCAAAGGATCTCATGAAAAACACTAACTCTAGAGGAACATACAGCATGACAAAACAGTATATGCAGCCACAATACATAAAAATGTTTCTTTCTCTCAAGAGCAGACAACAATTTGAATCACCCAAGCTCACCCCTTTCTTCCAGCACAGAAACTCAAGTGTTGTGTGGGATGACATTTATACTGAGCCCACTTCAGAAGTCAAACCACTGCCATGCAAGAAGGTGAAGGAAATGCGGAAGGAGCTCACAAGTGAAAGGATGAGACCGTTAGTACACTAACGGCAACATTCAAGAAGTGCAGAACATTCCCCTCAAAAAATGTATTTGGTATACTCACACAGAAATGTTGACAATGAGTTAAATATAGGGTGTTCTAGAAATAGACTAAAATGTCTAATTATAGAAAAAGACAGTGACATTCAATCCATCCCAAAGCAACTCTTTCCCACAGTTTCCAAACTATGTACTTAGTATTCCTATTCCTAGCAGATTATCCTAACCGTAGCATCTTTTCCCCCAATACAGAAACACCTTTTATGTGCAAATTTAGGAATTGGAGGTTCTTTCCAGGCTAACAAAACTACTGTCAGTTTCGTATTGAAGCCTGCTAGTACAGACTCATACATGACACAAGAGGAGTGATCTCTTTAAGGACAAATAAATGACCTGAGCTGCAGCCCTCTGATTCAGCACTGAAGATGGCTAGCAGGTAAGGCCTAAAGCACATCAAGGTAAGAATGCATAAACTTTGGTCCCTATCCAATGGGATCCTCTCAGCACAAACACTGACACAGTGGGAAGCTTTGCCCCAGGACAGGCTCATACTGAAGAATAAATCGTTTTTACCTCTACACAGGTCAGCCAGGTCAGGTCAGGAAAGTGAAAATGTCTAGAGCCTTTCACATGGCTGCTGCAGACTTTTGATAAGCAAAAGACCTAAAATTCCAGTATGTATAGTCTCTGTCAACTACTTTATCTGTGAAGAAACACTTAGGTAAGATTTAAGAAAGCAGCGTTTAAGTAAGATATAAGGCGGCAAATAATCTCTAAAACACATCAGTGGCATTAAAATTATAAGCACCATAAATTACTGGCATATGGTAACAAAGGTTTAAGAGCTTGTGGTGCAGATTGTAACCAAGGCTGGAAAGGTGAACTCCACCTCCTGCCACTCCTGTGCTGAATCACCATGGTGGGGGAAAGTCCTTGCTCCTTCTTACACACCCAACAAAACTCCAGCCAGTTACCAAAACTGTCAGAGAAAACAACAAAATCTTCAAGGAAAAGCTGAGAAATTTT
Source organism: Mystacornis crossleyi (assembly GCA_013400655.1). NCBI lineage: Eukaryota > Metazoa > Chordata > Aves > Passeriformes > Timaliidae > Mystacornis > Mystacornis crossleyi. Next base: position 42,671 of record VYZQ01042754.1, on the reverse strand, counting down.
TGCTAAGACCTTCAAAAAAGCTGTTTTGGAGATCAAAGCTTCTCCTCTGACACAGAGGGAAATCCTCCATTTTTCTTTCTTTTCTATCAGCTCGCTGAGCACAGTCCTGCCACAGTTCTCTCCATTGAATATGGCTGTGCTGAAAAACAACTCATGTATTTGGCTTTTTTCATACATAAAGTGTCCCAAAAGTAACAGACACAACTGAAGTATGAGTTTGCAGCAATCCTGAAACATCAGGCTATACCAGGCCAACAACACACTTCAAATCTGGACGTCTACCTCTTTTCTTCTTCTTGTCTGAGGACCAAGACCATGGACTTCTAATCTCCAACAGATGAGAAAAGAGCCTATTAGAAAACCAACACTTCTGTAAAAGCACGGATTTGGAAATAATGTTCGAGCTAACTGGCATCTAATGATGCCACTCCCAAGGCTCATCTCTCAACAACCACAAACTCAATCCAAACTGAAAGATCCATGCCTTGGGGGTGGGGGGGAAGGTGGGAGGTTTGGGGTTTTTTGAGACAAGCATGGGCTTCAGCTATACAAAAACTAACACCATTTCTCTGTACCTTCTCATCCACTTCTCTGCTTTCTAGATCTGTCCAAGCTGTCATCTGTGACTCTTTCAAATCACTTTTTTCTAGCTCTGCCACTGTACCACAGATGCGTCTGAAGCCCTGGCAAAGTTCTTGTACTGCAGCAAGAGAGACCGAACATGGCAGCTTTTGCTTTCAAAGAGGAACTGCTCCTCCGTGAAGCCTTAATCAAGAGAAAGTAGTAGCAGCCACTTACCCTTTAGCATACAAAAAGCCTTCTGCCCAAGATAAGCAGCTGCAGCTTGGGAGATGACTTAAAAAGAAAAACTTAAAACCTCAAGTTTTTAAGGCTGGATGTCTCAACAGGGTCTGGTGCAAAAGAAAGAAGGGCAGAGAAGAGATAAGGAAAGGGAGGGTCATGTTCTAGGAGTTGCAGGCAGAGAGCCCTAGGATCTGAAAATAAAAGTCATGATCAGAAAAAGAAAGACGCAAATACATTCATGAATTTTTCAGAAAAAAAACTTCTATTACTAACTCAAAACATTTTTTTCAAGTGGTTCCTCTGTAATTTTATCTGTGATTTTTTAACATGTAACAATGCACCAAATAAATCTCCCAAACCCTTGCAAAACTTGTTGCTTTTAGAAAGGAAAAAAGGCAAAATGTAAATTGAAAAGATAAATTGAAAACACATCCTACTTTAAAATGCAGAAGGAAGATACGTGTGAATACCGGGAAGGTTGAAGACAAGAGACAGCCTCACCCAAAACATGACCATTTACTTAATGGTTGCCTCCCTCTCTCCCTCCCCTGCAAATGATCACAGTACTAAAAGCAAGACTCCATTATACTGCTCAGATACAGGCTCCATACAGTAAATGAATCTGTAAAGTATTCCCGTGTGAACAACAGCTCAAGTGCCTTGTCATTTAATATTCAGTGAGAAGACAGAGAATTTGATTTCTCAAGTGAAAGACTCAAATATAGAGTCCAAAGTTATATACTCAGACAAAACTTCTAAAGAAGAACATTTTCGTTCAACAAAGGTGGAAACACTTTTTCAAAATACCAAGCGGCAGTTCAGAAATACATAATTAGGAGAATCAAGGTGGTTTTCATGCACTGAAAGTTTAAGAAGCAATTTGACGCACCACAGTTACCTCCAAGATTTTCTTCTCCCATTACAACTACCACTAAGCCCATTTTGCAATTGGTCTGCCATGTACACCTTCACCATAACTTCAATTTCTTAATCATTTCCAGGAAAAGGTGAGTACCTGCCCGCATAACAAATTTAACTCCTTCTATTTTGAAACGACACCGTGGCGGCTGCCTTTGAATGGCTCTGTTTCGGCAGAAAGAGAACTTCAATTTAAGGTCGCGGGCGCAGAGAATGATCTATCTTTGAAATGATATTTTAAATCTGCCATTTTAAAGTTGCCACGGACCACATCGGGCGAACAGCAGTGGAGCGAAGGTGCTCAAAGCCGCAGCGCTGATAGCCAACACTTTGCCCGAATGGCTCTGGACCGTGCTCCACTCCATGCTAGCCGAGTCCAGGTACACGCAGCTTCAGATTAGTAAAATTCGTGTATTTCACAGTCCGCTGAGCGGCGGCTGGAGGGCTCAGCCCGGCAGCCTGCCTGGCACCCCCTCACGCTTAAAAGGCGACAAAAGTATAAAACGCAGCAGAATTACAAACCAGCTGTCACATTTGTGCAGCGCGCTGCTCAGAGAAGCACAGCCGCGGTGCCCTTTGCCCGCAGCAACAGGCTCAGCTTCAGGCAGCTCACGGCACTGCTGCCCCTTTACTCACGGCCCAATTTATATTTCGCTTTTCCCTGGTGCTGCGCTTTTCCAGAAGTTCCCTCTTCCCCGCAGTTTCTCCCGACGGCCGCGGAGCGCTGCCCCGGGTGCGGCCGCACGTCGAGGCAGCGGCAGCCGCCGCCCGCNCCCACTCCAATGTCTAACCACCCCTTCTGTGATGAAATTCTTCCTAACGTCCAGCCTAAACCTCCCCCGGCACAGTTTAAGACTACGTTCTCTCGTCCTAAATTAAATGAACAAACACGTTTCTGTGGAACATCTCATCTTTTCAACCACGATACCATCTTGCTCATGCAAGACCCCTGAAAAAGAGCGAAACTTTGGAGGGCCCAAAATGCTTGGGGAAATTTAGGGAAAGTGCAGCATCCAGCGGAGCATAGACAGCCAGCCAGTGCCAGCGCGAATCCAGTTCCCTAGATTCCCAGTAAATTTCTGATATGCTCCTCATGTTCTTTAAACAAACCCTTGTGCCTAATAAACAACATGCTGAAAGCCAACTAGCCCACAGCAGTGTAGGCACTTGGGATGGGCTCTACAGTCGCATAGGGCGCTCTGAAAGGCCTGACTGAAGTGCAGTCTTAAAAACGTGGTGCAGAGGGTGAGAACAGAGTTGCTTCCACCTTGTTTCAGTAGGAAGGGTAAATGCGTGCTCTGTTTGCGGGCTGGCACGTGCACTGGGTTTCCACAAATTCCCAGCAAGGCAGAGTCCAAAGCACCGCACTGGCGGTAAGGGAAAGCATGGCACAAGAACCCAAGCCATGTAGCCAACTGAGAGGGTGTAATGGCAGGGCAAGGAGTTGGGAGGTGAGGAAGGAGCAGGAGCAACCTTGCAATGAGCAGGGAAGATGAGAGTAGAGAAATCCTGAAGCTACATCTAGCAAACATACTGAGTTAAATTCAAATATATTTCAGCACAGCTGTCATTAATGCTCCCAGTAATAATTAAACAGTAGTCCCACAAGTTTTGCACTGAGCAAAACCCATAGTTTTAAGGACATTAATATCTCCAACTACTGGTTATGTTTAATTACCAAGAAGAAAATTTTGGGGTTATTTCCAAGCAATTGAGTCCTTATGACACCTGCATGGCACTTAAAAGCAAAACTGGATCCCAGTTTATTGTTTAAAGGGCAGTTATCCATGTATGATTTTATTAGATGTAGTTTATCATCCTATTTTAGCAGCCTGCTTTAGTGGAAGACCTGAAAAAAGAAGCAGCAGTACATTTTTTATGACTTACTGATTAGAAGTATCAATTAAGTCATTACTTAAATATCTTCACTACAGCTCTCTATCAAAATATAACTTCATTTGTATTTCTCAATTGAAAAAAGGAGGAGAAAATACTTTGCCATTATTTTGGTCACTATATATTTTCCACCTCTCACAACAGATGTATATTCCTTCTCTCCAACAACTTAAGTCTAATCCAATCTTACATCTAAAAGCATTTGGTTCTTGTGCTGCAAAACCCTTTGCAAATCATGGGGCACGGAGGGAAGAAATCTGACCCAGGTGCACAGTGGTTACAAGGAACTGTAACATTTGCACAGGGAGAGCACCATTTTAATAATTAAAGAAAGTCTAATACTTATGGTTTAGAGGGGAAAGAAACAACACATTCTTATCCAGGCAATTAACTAAATTGAAAATATATTTTGTACTGATGTATTAGCACAAGCTATGCAAACATTTTGTCGTTTGTAAGCTAAATCCGGAAGCAGTATTTTTTTTAAAAGCATACGTAAAATGTAAACACATTTAGCGAGAGTGAATGCAGGTGGATGTTCATCCCTGGAACCGTATCAGGTTTCTTGCTAATTATAATCTTGGCATGAAGAAGAAGTGACCTTGTCCATTGCTGGGATGAGTATTTCCACGAAACTTAGATCACCATTTGCCCAAAAGACATAGCTAGACACTGACCAACAGCACAGCTTAAGCCAATTTAAACAGCTTTAGCCCTGCACTCCATCCCAGCCTCATATTCCTTGCACTGAGCTACTCCCCCCACTGTTTCCCAGAGCAAATATTTGTGCAGCCGCACAGCGTGGCAGAGGGTGGAGCCCACCAGCAGAAAAGTTTAGGCTGCACAAATAAATAAATAAATAAATAAATAATGCATGCTACAATTTTCACATTGCTGTTGGCCCCAGCTCCCAGAGAAACACATGCCAACTCATGTGCTCCAAGGGGAGCAGTGCAGCCAAGCGGGCTTGGGGTGGCAGAGGCCTGGATGTGGCTCTCGCTTCTGCTGGCCTCAAGTGCGACCCCAAGCAAGCTGCTTCTCTTTTCACACCCTGCTCTGGTAATCGCCTCCCTCCTTCGCAACTGGCTTTGAAAGCCACAGGTCTGCAAGGGCGGGATGGGCGGGGCGGGGCTGGGCTGTCAGGAGGCACAGGAGCAGACCAAAGCAGCTCTCCTGCACAAGGGGCAGCATGAAACTCTGAAGCCATGCAAGGACGGATCAGAATGATGTGTTCTGGAGATATCCTGCCCCACCTAAAAGACATAGTATTTAGCCTCATAAAAACAAGCCAAAAGGAAGGTTTGTGACTATGTTCAGCTTTCATTTTTGGATGGGGGTTGGGGAGGAGAAAATACTGTTTTGATGAAGAAAAGGGAGCAGAAAATTTAGATCTGAAAGTTCTTAGTTTTTTTATTTTTCTGCTACATTATACACAAGTTCACCACATGAGAAGCCCTAGAAAGCCCCCATTTGTGACACCCTGTGGTATCATTCCTAAAGCAGCTCAAGACGCTGTAACTCCTTTCCACTATAGCAAGAGGAGATCCCACCACACTGCTCCCAGCTCAGGCTCATACAATCCCCTCATATAGACTTGGAGCTTCATCAAACTCTGTCTCAAGACTGGTTAAAAATCTGATTTAAGAAGCTTCTGGTTTGCATTTGTTTTTTGCAGGATCCCAGTATCTCAAGCTTTGCAAAATATTTCATCTCAGGCATCCCTGGAAGGGGAGGAAAAATTCTAACAATCCCATTCACAAGCACGGCCCAAAAGAACACCTGAGCAATGGATACGCCCGAGATTACACTGTCTGTTTATGGAAAGACAACACTTGAACCAGCTTTTACCCAAGTGTTAACATCCAAACTCCTTCACCTTCTCTTCTCCTTGTGTACAACACCAAGAAACACTAGTAGTGGTGCTATCACATTTTAATCCAGTAAATGTGATATACATCTCCATGGTGTTACTGTTCTGGTACTTTGGGTTTGTGGGCCAGCACCTCCTGCGGGGGTAGATGCCACATAAAACACAAACTGACACTGCTGTGGGTTCCTAATGCTGCCAGACGCAGAGTGACCTGAATACTTACGCATGGAGAAATTGCATCAGGAGATTATAAGGTAACTTACTCCTATGCCCAAAGGAAGTCTCTGCTGGGACTTTAAGCACAGAAGAATTCTTACCATTGTGTTATTTATAACTTAATCACAAATTCAGACAGTACACTTCTGATATTTTTAAGACAACTGTTTGCCATCAACAAATTTGCATTTTCAGATATTTCCGTAGAAAAGCATCTCAGAGAAGAAATGTGGATGACACCTGGAGAGCAGCCCATGCAGCTATCAGTTCTTAATTTGCAATTTAAAGGTATGGTTCAGTGATATTTCAGTGCACACTGTGAAAGTAGAGCACAATGAATTTGAGAAAAAAGTCTACTTTTATTTACGTTGTGCTGGTCTTCTGAACTTTCGCTGAATTGTAGGAAAGGAAAAGGTTGTAGTAAACAAAGTGCATATAAAAAGGCCACTATACCTTTCAAAAGCTGAGAGGGAAGGTATCCTGGCCATCCTGTGTTTAATTGGAATCCTTCAGATAGTAAATGTCATCTTTCAAAATACACAAGGGAGCGTTTCTCAAGTCTATGGTCACCTAAGTCTGTAGAAATGATGCCTTGATAGCAGAAGGGCAGGAGAGGTGTCTGAAATTAAATGGATTCACAACCAAGCACCAGGCAGCTTTAACCTCATCCATTTTATGCTTCCAACTTTGCCTCCAGTGTTTCCTGCTGAAGGCAGATTTGGCAAAGATACTGCCTTAGCCAGCAGCACAGCAACATCCCACACAGCTACAAACCCCTGACCTTGTACAGCCTTGCACAAACTCTTCTTGGATCACCTCTAAGGTATTCCTAGGTCACATCATAGCAATGGCAAGCTTCTAGGAAAATCTACTTTTCCTCACTCTTTCAAGTTCCTTCCTTCCTCCTTTTGTTATAGGTTCACCTCTGCTGAGAAGTAATGCTTCTCAATATTTCTGAGAATGGTTTAAAATCTGGGTATATTCTCCTTTCTACTGACAAGCAAGCTGTGGAGGCAAAAAAGCCAGGTAGTAGATACAGCTCTGACACAGGATAATCTCTGATTCACTCTCAGCCAGAAACTACAGATTCCAGCTTCTCCCTGGCACTTCTTTACCAACCCCAACCACACTTTTCCCTTCCCATCCTCTCCTTGCACTGGTTCTGGTCCATGTGGTACCTGTTAAGCCTTCCACTGATCCTACTGAATGCCTTACTGTGGCAGAAAGCTGACTGGGGTGGATGGGGAATGCTGGCTGCTTTTGAACCAGCTTAGACTGTGAAGAACACCGCCAGCAAAGGACATCAGACCTCCCTCTGTGAGTGGTAATAACTCCTACACTTGGGCCAGCACTCAGGTAAATTTTTCACCCTAATCACATGATTGCGCAACAGTCACCAAAAAAAAACAACCGAAAAAACCACAACCCCTATACATAATTTGGGGAATGCTACGGGCAGAGAGGAGGGACAGAGGTACTGCTTAACCCATGGCTTTCTGAACTGAGCTAGCTCTTGTTCTGTCCTTCCTCTGGACGTTCCTTGCCTGTTTGTTTCAGAAAGTGCACAGAAAGTTATTTAACATCCTATAAATATCCCTGCCAGTAGGTGTGACAGAAGTCACACTTGTAAACTCACATCTCAAAGGCAAGTCACACAAAGAAAATGCAGACAGGACATATTTATACCCCATACTTCTTCTCTCAGTGAGCTTTAGACCCCACAAAAATCATGAAACAAAAACAGTTAAACTATGATGTGCAAATATTTGCAAAATACATGCAATGTTACCAAGTTTTCCCAGGTGAAAACTGAGAAATCATCACGCCTCACCTAGTGTTATTGCTAAGTACACTCAGTTAAAGCTCCAGCATCCTAAAATCCAACTCACTTATAATTTGCTAATTTCTAATTCTTCATTCAGAGTCACTAAACTGATCCAAAAGGGCCAACTTTCCTTACATCTTTGAATGCCATCCGCAGACATTGTTCCAGCACACACCCTACAAGAAACAAGGCAACTAATCAGAAGGAAATGGACAGAGGAGTTACCAGCAAAGAGGTAACTCTATCTGGATTTGCCTTTTTTTTTTTTTTTTTTATCTAGAAGAGCTTACTGTTTGAAAAGGCACAACCTGTTTCTGAAACAAAGCAGAGAATAGTATAATTGTAATGAAGGCTCAAGTACAGCTTTGCATTGTAAAGGCAACACTATTTTATATACAGAACACCTCACTACAACATACTTGTAACAAACAAAGCCAAAATTAACTCATTTTTGTATAGCAATAATTATTGAATATCCCAAGAGAACCAGCAAGGGCATAGCAATATCACATCTTTATTCCAAATTCTCACACAGTATGTGTATCAGCCCTGAAAATTCCATTAAAATATACTTTAATAAAATACAAGTCTGTACAATCCTGACTGCAGTAAGATTATGCTAGATCCTTAACTGGAAATGATCACTTGTGTGTACAGCTGGTTTGAAAGACAAGTATTAGGTTGCCTCTACAGATTTGCACTCAAAGCTTTTAAGCAAATATGGATTTCCCACTATTGTGCAAGAAAAATACAAAGGTGAGGAGGTACAAGACATGAAGTAAAATTTATAAATACTGATAAAATTCAAAAACATATGAATGAAAGAAAAGGTTAGACCTTCCAACAATAAGAGCCAATCTTTCCAGAAAGAAGGTCGGTTTTGATTCTTGAAGTAGAACGGCACACCCAACATCATCCCACAAGCTTCAGATCCCTCAATATTAAACTCATTCAGAGCTACGCTGCATTAACAGGATGGTTGTATTTGCTCTGGAATCCTTGCAAGGATGGCTTTTGAAGAATACTGGCATAATCTGAAACAATTAGAGATGTTACTATATCAGTAGTGTAAACTTAGCCTTTGCTCTTTTCCTTTCTTACACATACAAACACAAAATCCAGAACTATTTGTAAACATGTTGTTCTGTAGTTTTTCTTTTAGATGTCAGAATGTTGTAATGCCTGATACAAGAAAGAAAACAAATCAGGGATGTGAATGAACAGAAATATATACCAAGTGAAAGTATGTTGCAAATACAGCCAGAAGGAACATAAAAACGAGGACTGGGTGAAATTTATATAGTCCAACTGCGGTTTCTTAACTGGGACCCTTTGTAGTTGGCTGAGGAATCCTCACTAAAAAGCTGTAACTGTATTTTTTTCCTCTGCTCATTCTGTGAGTCACTCATTACATTTTTGGATGTTGCAACACATTCATGAATAATAAACACATACTGGGAAGAAGAAAAAAAACCTAAACAGTGTTCACAGAGGATTTTTTTAATGTCTGTATTTATCAGTATAAAAATCAAGAATGAAGCTGAGATTTTTAGAAGTTTCTACGCAAGGAATGTTATTAATCACAGATGAAGTATTTGGTGCACCCAAAGACAAGCGCACAGATACACGCCAAAGTTACAGCACGGCGGTGTCAGTATTGCTATTATTGTTTGGCCTTTCTACAGGGCAGGAGCAGAGGGGAAGGGATCATCATGTTCCCCATCAAACGCTTTCCTGAGGGAGAACAGCTAGGCACCGCCCTTAGCTAGACAGTTCTGGACCCAAAGCTGCAGTTCTGCTGCTGCCTCTGTTTTTTTGTTTGGTTGGTTTTTTTGTGGTTTTTTTGTTTTTGTTTTTTTGGTTTTTTTTTTTTTAATTAATTTTCTTTTAAAGACCAGAGAGTTAGGTTGCAGAGTCTGTGCAGTCCCAGAAAGCCATCCACGCTACAGGAAATTACTGTTCATGTCTCAAAGAAGTACCAGGGAATTATTTATCCACGTTTGTGTTTTAGACAATAACAAAAAGAGCATCCAACAGATGCACATGTCAGGGTGGTTGCTGCAAGCTTTTCTACTGCTCCAGTCAGATGAAAAAGTGTTTACTTCTATTCAAATTTCTTTTATCCTTTCAATCCCACCACCTTATGCAGGCCACACTGGCTACCTCACACACTTATGCTGACTCCCTCTATGGATGCAGACCAAATTAATGGAATTAAAGGAAATCCAGATAAACATCATTTTTAGAAAAATGTTGAGCTAGAGTTCCACAGATATTTTAGATGCTTCCAAGAATGCAACAGGGTATTTCTGCACTGCTCAGGATGTGAACACAAAGGAAAGGAAAGTGTGTTTATTACTGCTCTTCCAGCTGCTCTAATTAATGGAGAAAGATAAAAGCGGTAACTTGGAGAGACAGGAGATAGAAAACAAATTGTGAAAAAAAGTAAGCTCATGTGAATGAATCAATTTTCCACTGCAACTCACTCATGCAGAGACCTGGCTATTAAAGAACAGTTAGCTAGAAACGTAACTCGGTTACTTGCTTGTTCAGGAAATAATATTTTCAGTAGCAGGCTTACCTATCCAAATACATGCTACATTAACCAATTGGTGAATACATAAATCATGGAGAAGAGAGGAAAAAAGATAAAGACTGCAGGACACAAAAAGGAGGGGTGTTGAGGAGCTCACCGCTGCCAGGAAGGGGAACTGGCTGCTGGAAGGCCAACATTTTTATCTCTTAGCTACATTTCAAGTTGCAAAAACAACAGCTTCCATCTCTATGCTCATCTTCGGCCAGGCAAGCAGTCCTACCAGCAAATCCTGTAGGACTGAGATCCTGAGGATCACTCCAAGAAACGAAACCATCACCTCTGCTATTGTCACTTGCCCATAAAAGCAAGGTACAGCAGCAGGACATATCCTAATCGGGCACGGGGGTTCAGTTCCAGAGAGAACTGCTGCTACTGTGATGTGTTTCCCAAAAGCCTCCCAGGAATCATCTTTCTTGGTTCTGCGGTCTAGCGAGCCCTGAAACCAAAACTGGGAACCAGAGGCTAAGAGAACAAGAAGACATTGTGGCAGGCACAGTTTCACACATGTGATTTTCCTTCTGGTTTCTACTAACAGAAGTCATTTTGTTATTAATGGAAGCAGCTCAATATTCTCCCCAAATAACCTGTCATAACGACTCAGTATTCTCAATGCTACATTCAAAGTACAATATATACATTTATGTTTATTATTTCAGTCTAATATTGTCTCTTTAGCATTTCAATATATATGTTTAATCTTATAATCCATTTTGTCCTGCATTTATTGAGGGTCCATCAGCTTTAAAGATACGTGTGCTCTGAAAAACATCCCACTAGAATTGAGTGATCTCAACTCCCTCCACCATCAAGGAAGAGATACCTAATTTGAGGGAGTGCTCACATTCTAGGACGGTGTTTCATCCACTGCTTCTCTGTAACTAATTTTATTTCTTGAACTTTTCCTCTTAATGCTCCCCATTTTTAGCAAGACTCATTAGAAATGTTTTCCAGCTTTGCATAACAGACAAAAATATACCACTTGTGACTAAGATCACAGAAATCTTCCTGTGTGAGTAACTGAAGAGCAACATCAAGATAATTTAATTTTAATATTCAGAATAACAATAATTAAAACAACCTTTTTTAAGACAGTAGTCAATGATCTCACTGAGGAAGGAGAAAGAGTAAAGAAAATTACTTTTTTGGGTTTTTTTTCATTAATTGCCCTCCTCCTCAGGTCTGTTGGTTTTATGATATGATCCCTTGCTGCTTTGCATAAGCTAGGAGCAGCTTGCTTCCTGCTACTCTGTTTTATGAGAAAATGAACTCCCCTACCCTAAACAATCACCCTTTAATTCTTTTATTCCTAATCCTTACTTGCATGCAGCAGGCTGCTGCTTCCCCAGAAGATCCTAAATAATCTCTCTCAGGGTTGTGGTGCCAGGTGATTGTAACAGTGTTAGGTGCATTATTTCTACTTAACTTTCTGAAAATATACTAATTTTCCTTAATATACTAAAATATACTAAATTTCCTCTTTCTAGTCAAGATGACATTATGACATAATATGATATTATCCACAATACGCCACAATACGACATTATCCAGTGAATGTTTTCAAAGGTATCCAAGTATATCACTTGTGCACCATTCTGGCAAAAGTCAGATCTGGAGGTAGAGGACTTATGGAACAAAATCACACAATACATTGGAAAATTCACCACACAGCGAACAGGAAAAATGCTACCTGCATCATCAGAAAAGGCAGATTTGTATTTTTGTGGTGAAATGGCAGCTGGATATCATAGAGAGAGAAAACAGAGGAGAGAGCACCCCGCTTTGGGTACAAATCAACAGGTACAATGCCCAGGGAACAATCCACCCTTACAGGCAGAAAGGAGCAAGCTGAAGATCTGGTCTGAGGATCCACATGTCAGAGTTAATGCAGCAAAAAGCTGTTAATCTACATAGACAAAGCAAAACAGAGGAATGGGGAAAACAGCATACAACCATTAAGTAGTTGTGCTGGCCCACTTTCAGTTTAAAACCATTGCCTCTTGTCACTATCTGGCAGTATAAAAAGTCACTGTCCCTCCTTTCTGTAAGCCACGATAAGGTCTCCTTGGAGCCTTCTCTTTTCCAGGCTTTCTCAGCCTGACTTGGTAGGAGAGGTGCTCCAGCCATCTGATCATCTTCAAGGCCCTCCTCTGGAGCTGCTCCAACAGGTCCATGTCTTTATTTTTGCTAAGGACCCCAGAGCTAGATGCAGCACTCCAGCTGGGATCTCCAGAGGGGAAGAATCACCTCCCTCACGCTGCTGGCCACGCTGTTTTTGCTGCAGCCCAGGATGTGATCAGCCTTCTGGGCTGCAAATGCACACTTATTGGCTCATGTCCAGCTTCTCACCCACAAGAATCCCCAAGTCATTCTCCACAGGGTTACTGGCACTTTGTTTTGTTACAAAGCTCCTCTCTGACACGCCATCGACATCACAGAATCATAGAACAGTTTGAGTTGGAAAGGACCTTCCATGATCATCTAGTCCACCCTCTTCACCATGGATAGGGGCTTCTTGCACTAGATCAGGTTGCTCAAAGCCCCACCCACCCTGACTTCGAACACGCATTCATCCACACCATCTCTCTGACTCAGCAGAGCAGAAATACACTTCTGCTAGCTGTGCAAACAAAGCCCCCAAAAAGATATCTCCTTGTTATCCATTTATTTTCACTTTTATTAAACACCAAGAGTATAAAGAGTTGAAAACCTCTGGGAAAAAATAAGAACAAGTATCACTACTGAGATAAAACAGAGCTGGTGGCAGGCTGCTAATTCACACACTTTTTCTCCACATCCCTGATGGGGCCTTAGAGCTTCACTTTCTCCATTACTTTCCCCTTGGGTCTGATCACCGCCACTAATCCCAGGGCAACAACCACACCTGACTCCCCACAGAGTTGTTCAGGGCTTTCTGTACCTTCCTCCTCATTTGTAAAGCACAGCAAAGTAAGTCCAGACTGTCTGCAAGGAATTGGCAGATCTTGAGTTTGAACTCTTGGTCATATCCAACTGGGAAAGCTCCTGTGCTTCACTGATGGCTACCATTCACTTAGAAAATCTGGTAACTAATTAGGTGAAAAAACTGCTTGTCCACACTTCATGGTCTTAGCCTCCTCAAGACTACATCACACTAACACAACGTTCAGGAGACAAGGGGAAAGAAATTAAACTGTAATTACAGGTGACTGGTCTTCAATGTTAT
>VYZQ01042754.1:7964-28648 GCA_013400655.1 Mystacornis crossleyi | reverse complement strand
TGCATGCAGCAGGCTGCTGCTTCCCCAGAAGATCCTAAATAATCTCTCTCAGGGTTGTGGTGCCAGGTGATTGTAACAGTGTTAGGTGCATTATTTCTACTTAACTTTCTGAAAATATACTAATTTTCCTTAATATACTAAAATATACTAAATTTCCTCTTTCTAGTCAAGATGACATTATGACATAATATGATATTATCCACAATACGCCACAATACGACATTATCCAGTGAATGTTTTCAAAGGTATCCAAGTATATCACTTGTGCACCATTCTGGCAAAAGTCAGATCTGGAGGTAGAGGACTTATGGAACAAAATCACACAATACATTGGAAAATTCACCACACAGCGAACAGGAAAAATGCTACCTGCATCATCAGAAAAGGCAGATTTGTATTTTTGTGGTGAAATGGCAGCTGGATATCATAGAGAGAGAAAACAGAGGAGAGAGCACCCCGCTTTGGGTACAAATCAACAGGTACAATGCCCAGGGAACAATCCACCCTTACAGGCAGAAAGGAGCAAGCTGAAGATCTGGTCTGAGGATCCACATGTCAGAGTTAATGCAGCAAAAAGCTGTTAATCTACATAGACAAAGCAAAACAGAGGAATGGGGAAAACAGCATACAACCATTAAGTAGTTGTGCTGGCCCACTTTCAGTTTAAAACCATTGCCTCTTGTCACTATCTGGCAGTATAAAAAGTCACTGTCCCTCCTTTCTGTAAGCCACGATAAGGTCTCCTTGGAGCCTTCTCTTTTCCAGGCTTTCTCAGCCTGACTTGGTAGGAGAGGTGCTCCAGCCATCTGATCATCTTCAAGGCCCTCCTCTGGAGCTGCTCCAACAGGTCCATGTCTTTATTTTTGCTAAGGACCCCAGAGCTAGATGCAGCACTCCAGCTGGGATCTCCAGAGGGGAAGAATCACCTCCCTCACGCTGCTGGCCACGCTGTTTTTGCTGCAGCCCAGGATGTGATCAGCCTTCTGGGCTGCAAATGCACACTTATTGGCTCATGTCCAGCTTCTCACCCACAAGAATCCCCAAGTCATTCTCCACAGGGTTACTGGCACTTTGTTTTGTTACAAAGCTCCTCTCTGACACGCCATCGACATCACAGAATCATAGAACAGTTTGAGTTGGAAGGGACCTTCCATGATCATCTAGTCCACCCTCTTCACCATGGATAGGGGCTTCTTGCACTAGATCAGGTTGCTCAAAGCCCCACCCACCCTGACTTCGAACACGCATTCATCCACACCATCTCTCTGACTCAGCAGAGCAGAAATACACTTCTGCTAGCTGTGCAAACAAAGCCCCCAAAAAGATATCTCCTTGTTATCCATTTATTTTCACTTTTATTAAACACCAAGAGTATAAAGAGTTGAAAACCTCTGGGAAAAAATAAGAACAAGTATCACTACTGAGATAAAACAGAGCTGGTGGCAGGCTGCTAATTCACACACTTTTTCTCCACATCCCTGATGGGGCCTTAGAGCTTCACTTTCTCCATTACTTTCCCCTTGGGTCTGATCACCGCCACTAATCCCAGGGCAACAACCACACCTGACTCCCCACAGAGTTGTTCAGGGCTTTCTGTACCTTCCTCCTCATTTGTAAAGCACAGCAAAGTAAGTCCAGACTGTCTGCAAGGAATTGGCAGATCTTGAGTTTGAACTCTTGGTCATATCCAACTGGGAAAGCTCCTGTGCTTCACTGATGGCTACCATTCACTTAGAAAATCTGGTAACTAATTAGGTGAAAAAACTGCTTGTCCACACTTCATGGTCTTAGCCTCCTCAAGACTACATCACACTAACACAACGTTCAGGAGACAAGGGGAAAGAAATTAAACTGTAATTACAGGTGACTGGTCTTCAATGTTATTTGGTAGCAGCATTCAGATTTGAGTCCATTTTTCTCACATTTAGCAAAAGGTAACACTTTGTTCTTAAAAAGGACACCAAAAAATCCTTCAGTAAACAAATATCCACACACTAAGCTGGATGAGAGGGATGTAAATTTCTCACTATGGGTAATGAATTAAACTGAACATTCTTCTACAAGCACTGATCTAGCTCTCAGTTATTCAATAGGAGTTTAAATTATCACAACTTCACCAGTGGGACTATTCAGTTTCTTCTACATCTCATTTCCCTGGCTCATATTGTTACAGTTAGAAGGAGAACGCTAGTTTGGATTGCCTTTTTCTACTTTCTTCCCTTTCTCATTTGTTTTACCTTATTTTTCTTAATTCTCAGCTCTATTCCCTATTCTTCAGGCATATAAATGAACATTCAAGATACATTTTATAACAAAGATGATAAAATCTGATTGTGGTGGCTCTCCAGAGCAAAAGCATGGAGACATCTGGTTTTAAGCCACCCAAGCTCTGATCATGTTCCAGTCAGAATCCACATACAATTGTCATTTCCTCCCTGCTTATTCTGGAGATGGAAAGTAATATTTTTCTGGCAGATGAAACCAGTAATCCCAAAAATGGGATTCTTCCCCACAATGGTGAAAAGAAAAAACAAACCAAAACCCTTCAGATTTTTAACGTGTTTCCAGTTCAGTAACAAACTGCAAGCTGTGATTTTAAAATATAACTAGGTAAGAAAGAGGGAGCACACAAACAACAAAGTACCAGTGACAGCATTCATAATGCCACTTTCTCGTATCTGTTCTCCAATTTCTTTAACACAGGATCCAAATACAGTGGCTTCCCTAATACTTCCCATTTAGGATAGGTTTCTCTGCTAAAAAGCCATCATCCTGCAAACGTGATCGCAGTGCTATGCAAAAGAACCACAATTACGCATTTTCTCCCTTAAACCACACCTGCACAAATACTTCTGCATTTTTAACTGAAATTTGAAATTGAAACACCTATAGCAAGACCACTGCTCAGTCTGGTAATAACATATACAGAATGGAAACTTTTATCTGAACATACATGTTCCACCTCCCCCAAAAAAGAACGGGAGATTTGATATGGTTATCCACCGCATCATAAACCAGAAACTCCAACAAACTACAGTGTCTAACTACATCTACTGTTGCTACGTGTCTTGATGTCAATCTGAAACAAGGAAAGTGTGAATGCATGGGACCTAGAGGATTGAAGAATTAAAAATATAAGTAATGTTCTTGACAGGTGTTGAGGCAAAGACATGAGACCTGAAACCTAGTCTGAATCTTAAAGTATGTGAAGAAGTACAAAGTATTTTGCAGTAATTCTCCACAGTAAAGGCATTGTCTTTATAAACACTTTTTTTTCCCTTCAGGAAAACATGAAATTAGTAGTTTTCTTTGACTAATGTGTATATATTTGGGAAAAGAAGAAAAAAATCCCACCTACCTGGTAAACACAGTGAGAGGGCTTGTACAGTAACAGCCTCATGTTTGACTTGACCTTTCAGCTGCTAGTCACACACACGATAAAACGGAGACTATGAACCCCCATTTCTGATGCAGCTTTTTTTTCAGAGGGACAAAACACAACATCTACAAAGGTAAACATAATGGTTTCCTCATAGGAAACACACATAGACCTTTTATGCCAACAACATCCTGAAAACACGCTGTCCTGAAATCTGTTCTGTCTGGTGTCTGCTTTAGACTGCCCCAAAATGTACATCCAGAGGCAAAGCAAGTAGCTGCATCAGATTTTTGGTAATGCATTTGCAATAATTCACCTCAAATTAGGTACACAATGATGCAATCACTCCCTCCCCTCCCAAAAGAGTGCAATAATGATAAAAGTATACCAGTAAACTTAATCTTAAGGACATAAAAACAATTTAACATTGATAGACGCGTCCTGGAAAATTTTCATAAATGGTCATTTGAAAAGAGTATAAAAGTGTATTTCTGTCTCTCACCATCATGGCTGTAGTATATTTATGGTCAGAAACCAGTTCGTTCATTTATTAAAAATTGCACCTGTAATGGTTGCCAAGTTTTACTACATGATAATATTAACATTTCAAGACTGAATTGAAAAATTCTAAGTAATCTTTTTAACCAAATCTGTTAACCCACAAAATTAGGTCAACTAAGAAAACCTGAAAAAAATCCCTCATGGTTTGTTTTAGATGGCTTACGATGAAGGTTTCGCTTGAAAAGGCATCCAGTGAAAGACAGCTGCACAGAGCACATGGAAATCCAAACACGTAAGAGAAGAACTCAGCTCTGCCTCAGTGGATGTAATCAGGTGCTGGGGGATCTATTCTCTGCACAAAACTGCATGGGTATAATTTCCCTCAACCAGAGGGAAACATAAAAGTAAAATGCTGGCCACAAGGCTGGAGAAAGAGTTACAGTTCTAGATACTGTGGACACAGCTCATTTCCAGTATCCCCACTAACACGCCACTGATTTCCTTAACCCTTCCCCCAGCAGTTTCTCAACACAGTTACCACAACCTGCTTCAGCTTTGCCACCTAGGCTCCCCAGTCCATTCTGAGTGAAATAAACCTACTGTTTTAACCAGGCAAGTTAAGCAAAATAATTTTGGCAGAAACAGAAGGGTTCCTGTGTTCAGCTGGCAGGTCAGGAGCAATAAGTGCCAGCAGAAGATGAGTGACAAGCTGCTGGGAGGAGGTAGCTGCTGCAGAAGACAAGCAGACATCTAGAGCCTATGAACTAGGCTCTAGAGATTCATCGTTCATTAGACAACACATTATTATCACAACGTAACTGGATGCTGGATTCAACAATGACAAAGTTGGATCAGTCAGTGCTCCTATGACAGTACATGAACACTAAGTACTGTCACCATCCTTTTCTGACTACTCTTGCTGTCCTCTTGCCCACAAGACCACCTCCCTTGTCATTTACCTTAAAAAATACCAAATCCCATGACACAGGATGGCATAACCTCATCACCTCTTCAGTAAACTGGTGACAAAGTCCACCCTCAGTTTCCCTTAAAACAAACATATCTGCCCTAATTCTCTTGATCAACACTGGACCTTAAAAACAACAGACCTTGCAATTTCTCCTTGAACTTCCCCTCTTAACAGAATGAAAGAGCAGAGAACAGATACCAGAATACTGTTCAATATCCCCTTGCCTGAAAAAGGTCTTTGAAGGTCTGCAGCAAGTTGCAGAATCCTACAGCTTTTCCACCAACAGTTCTACTGCTTCACGACCAGCTCATGCCCCCTCCCCAAAGAGCCCAAACACGCCCCAGAATCGTCCAACGCACGCTAATGTGCAAGCTGCTGGAAATGGCACAGTGGCAGTGCCTCTCTGGGCAGCAGCAGATGCCCAAACACAAGCTGCAGCAGCAGATACCGTGTGAGCAACCTTTTGCCAGGACTTGGAGAGTGCTCAGCTTCCTACCTGAATATATGACACGCAAATGAGTCACAGAACAAGGTCAAGCAAGCTGAAACACCTCATTAAATTCTGTTGATGCCTGCATCACCAGGAACTCCAGACAATGCAACTGCTTAATGTCACTATTGTATTCACGGAGAAAAAGACCAGGATATCCACCACCTAGAGTACACAAGTGGGTTTTAGTATTAGGTTTTAATAAGAAAAAAAGATTTCTGTACACTCATACAAATGAAAGGAAGTTAAATTCTGGAGAGTGGGCAAAATCACATCTTCACTTGCCACAGGTGTGCTGGATTTGGGACCAAATGGGAAGTTTGCCCAGCAGGTAATTCATTCCATAAAAACACCTAACTCTTGACTATTCTGATTATAGTGACACTTGGCAGTGGAGGGCTGGAAAATCAAACCTGACAGATAACACTACTACTATTTATAGCATTTGTTAATTCAGTTGTTTGGGTGCATAATTATCCTACACACAAATTTGTGCTGTTAAGCATACAAACAGTCAGCTATATAGCTCAACTATTTAACAGTGTTATGTCCAAATTTGATATGCCTCTGAGATGGACACTTAACAATTCTGACAATTTTAATCTCAGCCTCAAACATTGTTTCACCTCACAAGCAGGAAGGGAATGAAACTCACTAAATATTACAAACACAGTGAGATGTCACAAAGTGGTAAACTACAACCCATGACTGCACTTACAAAACAGACACAATGTGGCAATATTCATTATCATTTTATATTAACACAAGTTTTATCCAAGTACTGAAACAGCAAAATAGAATTTCAAATTTATTGTTCTCTGATTCTGCCATTTTCTGAAATGAAATTAAATAGCCTAACTAGAGCTCTTTAAAACTGAAAACATCTGATTTGTACTTTTGTTATTAAGTTGGCTCCTGCAAGTTCTAGAAATCAATAATGCATTATTATTAACTCCAATGAACACAGCAACAGGCACATAGGCTGAACCCTACAAGGCTATACTGTCATTATTTTCTCAAACATGACATCTCAATATGGCAGATGAGGAAAATGTATTTAAAAATCATATTTGAGAGGAGTGCTTGAGTGTTTCCAAGTCAGTGGAAACACTCATATACATGCTTTCAAGCCTAAGATAATGACTTACAGGAACTTGGTCTCCTCAAGTTTCAGTTGTTCTCAACAAGAAAACTTCCAGTAAACTCATCCTATACAGAAAATGTTTCATTACCTTAAAACGTTCATAGGATATCTTAAAGTGTGAATGAAAAAGCCAAACCAAAACCACTGTGTGAAAGATTGAACATCAGACTTTTGATACCATATATACTAGAGTACATGCAGTAAAGTAAGATTTTTACAGAGAGAAATAGTTCAACACTTTAGAGTATATTTGTCCTAGTTCAGCTGCCAGAGGACAAAATGCGTCTGTTTGTTATATCAAAAATAATGGACTATGGAATTTTAAAGCATCATCTCATAGCTATCTAGGCTCGAGTTCAGTTCCCAGGCCAAATTAAACCTTCAGGTTTATTGTGAAGCTGCCTGAAAAGGAGCATTGCAGGTAATGCTTCAACTTCATTCAGGCAGTCAGTCGTGTTTCAGGTTACAAAATGATTTCACCAACACAACCTCTGTTGTTTTAGTGACTGCCAGGGGTGCTCTGCTGCCAGGCCATGTGCACATTCCCTGCAGCAGATGTGGCTGCAGGAGAGGAATGCCCGAAGGACAGAGAGATTGGTTAAGGGGAGAGCACTGAGCAGCTGACTTCTGAACAGTGAACAATGACCTTGCCTATCTAAAGGCAGGAAAATTTTTTTCACCCCTGAATATAACCGACAGTATCCTGAACAAAGAAAGATGGTACACCAACCTGGGAATAGGAGGGGACTCTGTAAAGTGAGGACCTGATATCCTGCCACCAGCTGCCACCAGATGCTGATGCTCTAGAGGAAAGTACACAATAATTAATTACACTCCCAGAAGTCAAATTAGGCACCAACAAAAAATAGTCGTCCTGACTCAAGAGAAAAACAGCCAAGTTCAGAAGTATGGCATTTTATTGTAATCTTGTCAAGGTAGCAACATGTGCTACAATACATGGAAAGCACTGCAAGTAATCTTGTTTTTTCAGTCTAAGGAAAAATGCAGGTGAATGGAGTACAGTCCTTCCCCTTCTACACACACTGGAAATATCCTCCACGGAGGCAAGTGAAAGCACATCTTTGAGAAGGAAACCCCATCTCACTTTAAACACTCCCAGCAACTGCAAATCCGCTACAATCCTTTATTGCCCTATTTGCTACTTATTATTTCAAAGTACAACATGCCTAACTTCACCTCTCAGACACTGGATGGTAAAGTAAATATCATGTATTTTCCTTACACACACGTATGATATATACAGGCATCATTTCCTCTCTCAGATGTACAATCTGTAATTGTGATACCTGGTCTCCAAACCCTGGATCACTTTTGTCACTGTGCTCTTATAAATATTTCACATCCTTCCTCACGTGTGAGCAGCAAAACCAGACATGGAATTCCTGTGATCTTACTAATGCCACGTACTTTCCTACTTCTGTGCAGTATTTATATTGCTACACAGCCAAAGACCACACTTAAGTCGCAGCATTGCAATGAAAACTCCCGTTGAGATGATTCTCTGCACAAATTCTTAAGCCTTCTTTCAATAAATTACCAGTTTGAGGACAGTCTCCTATCCTGCTGGTGTAACCACTGTCCTGATTCCTTTGTGTGTGGCTGCATGAAAAATGCCTTCTGATGGATGCTGACCATTTAAAAAAACTATTTGGAGTATGGTGTACGAGTAACTTGTTCCACACATGCACAAACCTGCACATAATATGCTGGTAATGATGCGATATCATCAGAAAAGCTGTGAATATATTGATATTAACCAGCCTTACACCAAGATCCAGCCCCCAGGGAACCTCACAAGAAACAGCTGCACTCCCATAGAAGAAAGGCACGCCTAAGTTCCTCTCTAAACTAAGAAAGATTTATGAAGCAACTTTGCCAATGTTTGTGGTATTTATTCCACAGTGACTTCACGGCACAATTGTTTTAAACTCACACTTCACTGCAGACTTAATAGATATATCAGGGACACAATATAGGGTGAGTCTGCTACAATAGAGCAGTTGATGAATAGCTTAGGAATTTGGGAGATGTGGGTTTTTTACAATTCAAAACACTGGGAAGCAATTTGCTTTAGTTCTACTGTAAACTGGTCTTTAACTATTGTTAAGTCATTTTGAAAGATTCAGAATGAATAAGCCCTGGCTTGTCATTTATTTCAGAGACTCCATTTTAAAGTTTTCAATTTTTCAGCCAGGAAAACAACAATGTGAGTAAGGAAAATCATTCATAGCATTAACCAAAGATGTTTAGGTTCCATTCTCTAGTAAAAAAAAAAAAAAAAAAAAAAAAAAAAAACAAAAAACAAAAAAAAAAACCCACAAAAAACACAAACCAACAAACCATTTGGTAGACCAGACCAGGTAACCAATCAAATAATATTGTAATTCAGCAGCGTATTTCCATGTACATAAACATATAAATAGGATTGATGAAGCTTGTAGCATCGCCTATTAGGCAGCTGCTGAACACTTCCAAAGCAAGATGCTGCTTCCAGCTGCTTGTAACTTGGCCAGACTTTGACTGTTTGGGTTGAAATTTTCCAAGTTGAATGTCTGCCTCAGGCTAAATTTTGTTCCATGTGCTGTAGAAGTTACCTCTGAGTGAGGGGTGCAGAAAGAGGCAGACTGGGATTAGAAGAACTCGGCCAAAATACTGGAGCTGTTTTCAGAACAAAGCCAGGGAAAATGCTGTCTCCCAATGGCAATAGGTATCTGGCAAACTTGAAAGGCTACAGTGCCCTTCCATCTCCTGGTGACAGATCTGAAATCTGACATGAGAGGTGGAGCCCATATATTGGAGGCCTCCCTTTTGCTGCCCCCATGAAAAGTCCACCCACATTTGGTCAAATGTCCAAAACCAAATTGCACCGTGTGCATTTTCAATAGGTGTTTGCTAGGCCATGTCCACATTCTTCTCAGCTCCTCATGGTGACCAGACATCACAAGGGACATGAGCACGTACAGCAACACAGACCACAGCCACCACCTACCACCACTGGTTACCCTCAAGAGGGGGCTCTGACAGCAGAGTCCCAGGTGTTACATTACGAATCCAGCTGATGAAGGACAGTGACATTCATATGCTACCCTAGGCTGCCTATCTGCTTTTTGGCATTTTCCTAAGGGAAAGAAAACCTAGGAAATTACCCCAAAAATGCAGTATTAAAACATGGTAAGCAAAGCAGAATTTAGAAATTGTTAGAACTAAGTGGTCTATGGTAACTAAAAATGTCTTCTAGTGCTAATATGCATCAATCTCTGATTAGATCAATCTGTATTTGCAGCTGACCTGGTCACATTTTTTTCCCCCTGAAGCTTTGCTATAAATACCACACAAACTCCTCTTTCTGCCCTTGTTCTCTAGAGCATCACCACACACTTTCAAATCATAGAGGAAATTATTTTTCTCTCAGGTTCTTTTATGGTTCTCATCACTACAGTAATCTGTAAGATGAAGGATAGTGTTATCCACATCTTTTTAATATGGGAAACTAAAATTAAAGCAGAAAACTATGGACACTGAGCAAGCAATTCTGACACTCAAGGCTTGTATTTCTAACATGCTTAGACCTGTGAAACAGGTCTTCTGTGCATAGAGAGCCAACAGACACTTATGTTCCAGATGGTTCAGTTCAGCATAACTGTGAAGCAGATCCTGGGGACTCAGGCCAGGCTCCCAGAAAACCCAACAGACCTCGGGCAAAAACCTTTATTTTTATGCGGAAATCAACGGCAAAGGCCGGGGCTGCTAAATCCGATTCTCCAGCTGCCTCAGCCATGAAGCTGCCTCTCCCTCTACATACAATTGTTTGCCTCATTCATGTTACCTCCTCTCACTGCTGCCCAGACAGAGAGCTGCTACACCTTGGGGGATGCACCTCTGGTCCCGAGCTGGCTGGGAAGGACGGTGGCAGATGTCACGACTGACACCATCCTCGGGCACAGGCCCGCGGGGGACAGATGAGCCTGGCATCCTGAGCACTTGGCTTTGCAAACTTATCGACGGGGTAGAGCTGGGCACAGGGGAGAGGTGGTAAATGTATAGAATATATAGTGATCAGCGACATCCACTGGGTGGCAGGCATGTTGCACGGGATCCAAATAAGTGCGTATACAGAGGTATACAAAACGAAAGGAAAGCTCCTAAATACTGGGCTTGTTCCGTGTCTCAGAAGTAGCAATTGAATGGACATGGTAAAAAAAAAAAAAGGTTCAATCCCACGGAGCGAAGTTAACATATTCTGCCTTGATTTTAACATCAGCTTCTTGTCTGTGATGCTGAGGCATTGGAACTGTCCTGGCACTCGGAGGTTAGAGCTGTGTGGACACACAGTGTCCCACATCGCTTCTGTAGGTGGGTGCCCCCACTCGAGGTAGCAGGGACCTTGTAGGAGTCTTCAGAGTCCCTGCTGCACTAGTTAATGACCAATGCCTACAGAGGCCAAGCTTTCCAACTCTTCCCCAGTTTAACAAACTCGGGGGGGAAGGAATTTTTTTGGACTAACAGCTGTAAATGTGTCCATGTGTGTAGGCAGCTAAGCTCTAAAGTTGAAAGAAACATAAAATGCCAGTATTTCCATGGATTTTCACTTAGCCTCTAAGCAGAATCATTTCAAAAGTTGCTTAGATGGAGAAGAGGCCATCAACTAAATTTCAACCCAGGGCATATATTTATAGCCATGTTGCAAACTACATAAAAAGTACACTTCTAATGGAAATGCTGACAAATGCAAAACTCTTGCAGCTAGCTATGACAGTCTGACCACAAGCCCTCCTTGTGAGAGGAAAAAGCAACCTCCCCACCTCCTTTCTCAGGCAGCTCGACAGCAAGCTTGGGCGGGGGGTCCTAGCTACAGATACCAATGCCTTGTCCTTGTAGGATGGATCAAGGCAACTCTTACTCCCCGTATTTCCCACATCTTGAGCCACCCCCTTGTTTTTGCCATAAACAACCGGAGGGCCTCTTACAGCCATGACTCACTCCGCAGGCTTCTCCTCCACCCCTGTGCGTGACTGTAGCAAACAGGCTGCCAGCTGCAGCCGGTGAATTAACACGACTTTTTTCGCAGAACCGTGGGGAGATCAGTCACACAGGGCTGGGCGGGGGGAGGTGAGGGTGTGCTGTGGAACAGCAGCTCGGGTGAGTTTTATTCGTGGGGGAGGCAGCGGAGGAGGCGATCCGGGGCCAGTGAGCCAGGGACACCCGAGTGTGACCGTGTCGTCCCCGTCCCCCCCGCCCCGAGACGGCGCCGCCCCTTGCCCCCCCCCCTCTTCCCCGGCCCCCGCCGCCGCCGCGGCTGCCCCACGACGGCGGGAGAGGCGGGCGGCCGGGAGGGAGGCAGGCAGGGAGAGAGGGAGGGCAGGGCGAGGGCGGCGGGGGCAGCGCGGAGAGGGAGGAGGTGAAGCCGGCACGCAGCAGGAGCCCTCCCGACACACGCGCCGCCGAACTCCCAGAAAGTTGGCAGCGGCGTCCGGCGGGACGGGGCTCCGCTGGCCGCCGCCCCACGGCGCGCACCGCCGTCTGGCCGGGCCTGCCGTCTCCCCAGCCCCTTCGCACCCCATCACCGCCCTTCTCCCCACACCTTCCATCTCCCACGGGTGCGGCGGGGCAGGGACTGCCCGGCACGGGGCGCTGCCGGCGGCGGGGCTCGAACCGTGGCCCGCGGTGGCTCTCCCCACTGCAGGGGAGGCGGGTGAGCCTGCCGGTGCCCCCGAGCGCGGGACTCGGGCGGCGGGCGGCACTCACCGAGCGGCCGCAGCTCCTTCTCCCTCTCCGGGCGGCTCCCACTGAGCGCTCTCCTCCTCGGGGGCGAGGGAGGAGGAGCGGGCAAGGGCAGGAGGTGGAGAAGGGCGGGGAGGAGAGCGCGGCTTGAGTCCTCCCGGCTCCCGTCGCCGCGCTCCCTCCCTCTCCCGGCACCGCCCCATCCTACCCCAGCGGCGCGGCGAGGGGAGCGGAGCGGAGTAGAGCAGAGCGCAGCGGAGCGCAGCGGCAGCGGTGCCGGGGGAGCGACGATGTGAGTGTCGGGGACCGGGAGAGAGCGGGCACAGTCCCCCGCCCTGCGAGCCGGGGTCGGGCAGGGCCGGCGGCGTGCGGTGCGAGGGCCGGGCCGGGCTCCTGCAGGCCGTGGGGAGGTCGGGGGCAGTGGGGCTGCGGCCATGCCTCGGCTGCGGCCGGCGACCCCCGCCCCGCTAAGCGAGGTGTTTCACTGTGGCTCCGGTCCCTCTGCTCCCGTTCGCCCTGCCGCTCTCCTCAGCTTGTTTGTTTCTGCTGCGCTGTCTTGCTCTTATCGCCCCAACACACGCCGGGCAGCTTCGCGTCCCGCTGGCGGGGCACTCGGCGTCCCTCAGCGCGGGGAGGGCTCACCCTGAACCCCCTCTCTGAACTCTTTCCTTCCCCGCCCCGCTCCCTTGCACTCCCCCGCCTTCCCTCCTGACCCTCTCCACGTCCTCCCTGGCCTCCCTCCTTTCCTCCCTCTTCCAGGTCCTCCCACCTTGCGGCCTCTTTTGCCGCCTTTGGTTCTGGGCGAAACATGAGGAGGAAAAGTGTCTGTGCCTTGGCTTTACCTGGCCACCACTACCTCCTTGAAGTCTTTAATTAGAAAATTTATGATAATACCTGACCACGTGTGGAGGAGAGGGATGTGTAAAAATCCCCCTGTGGCTTTTATTAGGTGGGAATGGCATATAGAATGGTGTGTCTATTTGCTTGTTTTTGTTACTTTTCAAGATATCCTAACTTCCCTGCTGAAAAAAAAAATTAACCTGGTCAAAAATTTCTTCAGAGGTCTTTCTGTGGGACAGTGCTTGATGGTGAGCTGTGTGAGCCCATCTTGCAGACTGGTACTGTGTACAGCAGAGTTCTTAATTTTAGTTATTGCTAAAATTATACCTGAACAGATTCCTGACCCAATTTACGTTGCTGGTTTTTTCCTCTCTTCTAATTCTTATCACATTCTTCCTGACATAGCCCATATCCTTCTTCTGCATCTACAGCAGAAGACCTCTGCTCTCAGGAGACATCCCTGACTTCAGATATTTAACTTTTGAAGGCTGACTCAGGCAGTTCGCTTTAGGTTTCCTGTATAAGGATGTAACACGCACCCAAGAAGTTCGGTATGCTTCTCAAATGTCTCTTTAGGATGCAAAGAGTGGTGTTTTGGAGATGACAGCTTCCATCAATTGACAGGGAGAACTGAGGCAACTCTATCTCACTATTTAGACAACTGAAGTTAGAGGAGATGACCTGGAGAATTGGAGCTCCATACTGCCTTCCCTGATATCTTTGTGCATTCTTGTGTATTAAAATATTTGTGGCATTAAAAGTGGTTGAGTCACCATCCCTGGAGGTATTTAAAGGACATGTAGATGTGTCACTTAGGGGCATGGTTTAGTGGTGGATTTGGCAGTGCTGGGCTAAGGGTTGGACTCAATGATCTCAAAAGTCTTTTCCAACCTAAATGATTCTGTGATTCTCTAAGTTACAATTTTAAAAAGAGGTCTGGCAAAGCAGATTCATGCAAATACAGGTCAGGCTGAGCAGCTTCTGCAGACTCTGTTCTCCATGGGATATCGTAATTTGTATGTAGCTCACAGGGGGCAGACACTTGCATTGTGAATTAGAGTTTACAAAGGGATTGCAAAAGATATAATTGACTTGAAGGCCAGAAGAGCAAAGCCCTTCAGAGAAGTGCCATGTTTCATGTGAATGAAACTCCCATCCAGTTGTACTCAGGAGGAGTCCACATATAGACATTTATTGTGTGATCTATTAGAAAGCCAACAAGCTGGGGTCGGGCAGAAGGGCAGTCCCATGTACTTGCAGTGTCAGGGATGCTCTTTTCTTTAGACCTTATTTTGAAATACCTTTAAAAAAAAAGTTAAGGGTATTTATCTAAAAAGAGTTTTTAGGGTACAGTTGGTAAACTGAATGAACAGAGTAGCTGTGAATTACTGGGGAGTGTGAGTCATTTGGGGCCATGGCACTGGGACCTACTTCACAGTACAAGAAAATACTTCTGACCTTCTTGTCTGCCAATCTTAGCATTGCAATTTTAGGTCTCACCAGTAGTGGGATATTTGAATTAGAATTAGCTGTTCTGGAATAGCTTCCCATGTGGAGGAGTGTCTGTTGTGAAATACATGGGATTTTTTTTTCTTTTGTTTTTTTCTACTTTTTTCCATTACAGAAGTATTACTTTTGTTCAGAAGTGCACAGCATTTCCAAATAGTGTTCAGAAATCGTAACAGATTCTGTCCTTTTGAGTGGCTGTTATAGAGCAGCCACAATATTTACCCTGAATTAATTTGCTTGTGTAGTCAAAAACTTGAATCTTACCTCACAAACGTGTGTTCAAGCTGATGATGCACGTAGCAGCTTCTCAGTGCTCAAACTTGCAAAAAGCTGTAGGATGTTAAATTCTTGTAAAGTTTTTGGAGGTTGTAGATACTAGAACCAAAGAAGACTGCTACGTTGTTTTTTTTACCCGAAAGGGCTTCTAATTTGGACATCCCTGATACAAACCCCCTGCATCCCTGCCAGATTTCAAGTCAGATATTTTAGAACAAAGATATTCAAAGCAAATGCTTCCAGATTTTGTTTGTACAGCCAAATTCTTTTTCATTGTGTTCAGAACCACCTAAACCAATTGCTTCTCCTCCCCCCTTAATTTCAGTACATGGTAGGAGCAAAAACCTCCAGCCCAATCTCCAAGTTTGTCAAAGCTGTCTCAGCTCAAGATAGCTACTTTATGAGGGTTTTTAAGTTTCCCTGTGTCAGGAAAGCTGTTTGCACCACCCGTTGAAACATTAATGGTACAGTAACTTGTGAGGAGAAGCAGCCTGCAGGTTGAGGGTTCAGGGCCCTGGACTCCAGTACTTGAGTTACTGTGTTGGTTACTTCCGGAATGTTGTTGACAGAACCTGTCCTTTTTGCATCCTCCCAAACATGTGGTTCCTGTGCTGGAACCCGGTCGGTCACTGCAGCATAGGCTGCGTGATTCTCATGGCTCAAGAAATGAGTTGTGCAGAGTATAAATACCTGAGTTTCAGCGCTTCTCTCTGAGTTTCATCATTTTCATGTTTTTTGGAATGGCAAATGGGGCAGAGGCTGTTAATGCGGGGTTGCTACTTCTTCTTTCTTGTCTTCTTGTCCACTCTGATGTTTTAAATGAATTTCAGAAATCTGAAAATGGCTTTAACATTGATGCAATTTGCACTCTGCTGTTTGCAGCGAAGACTTTGGCATCTCATTAGTTTCAAAAAACCAGCTTGATGTTCATTTCCTCTTTTTCCTTCCGTCCTTCCTTCCGTCCTTCCTTCCGTCCTTCCTTCCGTCCTTCCTTCCATCCTTCCTTCCGTCCTTCCTCCCCCTAAAATGTTGTACATTCTTCTTCGGAGTGGTGTGACCAGTAAAAGCTGAAAGAATGTCACTGTTCTTGAGGAGACACAAACCGGTTGCCAGTTAGTATGGGATTTCCAAGTCTGGGTGAGTCGACAGCAGTTTGTCCAGAAGCTGGCCAGTACCCATCTGTATCGGTGCTGCCCCGTTCCCTGGTAGCCGACTGCCAAGCTGACTTGCTCAGCCAGCTCTGGAAAGTCGGGCTCCAAACAGACTTGGTCAGAACCCTTCCCAGGAGTTAGAGCTTCTCAGTAAGACTGGCACACCTCTCTGGGTGTGTGTCACCAAGCTCCCTTTTGGGAGCCACACCTGGGGAAATGTGTGCAGTGCTGAACCTCAACCCTGCAAACCTGGACAAGGTGGAAGTACTCTAGACTGTCTCCTCATTTCAGTGAAAGAAAGAAAGGGAGTTGTACTGGTTCTGCCTAGCTGGCCAGCTTTCTGGTCCTTGGGAGACTGGCCCAGATGTAGAGCTGAAAACAAGAATCAACCTTAACTTTACTTCTGGCAGAAGACATGGAGTCTTAAAAGCTGTACCATTTTGACTGCAATGACTTTGTGAAATAACTGTGTTTCCCATGACTTGTGCACTAGGAAGGCTAAAGCTGAATGGAACACCTCTGTACCACTTTAAGAGCATCTACTCTGAAGCTTGCATTTGTCAGATTGATAAAACAATCACAGACTTAAAAAATTGTCATGGATCTGGATTGTGACTGGAGCCCATGAAGCACTTGTAGCATCTCAATAAAGTGGGGTTTCACTTCAGTTGCTGCTCCTTTCCAAATATTCCTCTTTGGTTTGCTCTCATTGCTGCACCACTGGAGCTTTGCAGGCTCTGCTGTTGTTACAGTGGCAGATGTTATTCAATGGATATTTCAGCTGAGCTTGCTCTTTTTTTTCCAGGGGTGTGAACTTAAGTAGAAAATCTTTAAGAGAATTATTTGGTATATAAGAGTCCTCATGCTTATAAGTTACAGAATTGAGATCATAAGTTACACAATTAATTTCATTAATCATGAAATGCAGGATTTAAGGTTCTGAGGATATCAGCACACAGTACCATTTACATTTATTTTATATGTAACGATATAGAGCCAGGTCCAGTTTTTATGAAAACCAGTAGGAAATGAAGCTAAAAAACTTTATCAAGATGTGGATTTATTCTGAAGCCACAGATGTTCCCTCAGGTTCTCCAGAGTGGTTTCTCTGTGTAGAGCTACAGTGGTTTGCAACAGATGTGGTGGGCAGCAGAATTTAGGAACGAAATTGGTGTAAAATAGAGCTGTGAAACTACGGCTCGTCAGATTCTCAGGTCTTGACTTGCGGTGGGTGCAGCTGTAGAGTCTTAATTTTAGCACTTACATTTGATTCTGTGGAAGAGAAAGAGCCTCCTATGTTAGGTTAAACTAGGAAGAAGGCAGAGGTTCGTGCACATTCAAGGCATGCAGTGAGACTTTTTTCCAGTTTATGTTTTCTGTCAAAATTGGTCCATTGCCATAGGAAGTTTAACCCTACATTTAGCTGGAAATTTATTGTAGATGATGTCAAAGGATCTAGAGACAATTTATAGCTCAAGTAGGAAAAAGGATCCTGAGGTATTTCTGAGCTTTGAATTTCTCCCTCCCATCCAGCTGGTTTTCCAGCCAGAGCATTAGATTTCTCGGGCTTTGCTCCAGTATGTTCGGGTATAAGTCTCAAAAAACCCCTTTTAATTAAATGTGTGACTAAGTAATCACGCAGTTTTAAAGTACACCGTTTAGGGATGAGCGGATTTCTAAATCTGGGAAAGCCCAGCTGCTTCTTTCTAAATTTCCAGGAAATTGCTTGGAAAGCTGTGCATTGCTAACATGCTATTGCTTATAGGTTGATACATTTTTGCAGAGTACATTCCTTGTACTTAGACTTTTGAATAAGCATAGCCTCTTGGTAATTGTATTTTTGTGTGAAGCGCTGGTGGGAGAGTGTATTTTGATACCTGCTTAAATTGTAGGAGTTGAGTTGATCAGGTCTGTTTCTGTAATTAAAGATCTGCTCTCACATATTGTAAGGATTGAGGGTGCTACTGTTGTGCATGGAAGGAGTTTTGATTTTATTGAATAACAATGTCAGGAAGTATTTTCCTTGAACTTTGTACAGTCGTCTTCACACAAAAGGCCAAGTTTCAATTTTTCTGATGTTCTCGGTGTAATCTTCAATATTTTTTTTATTTTGTCTCTCATTCTTTCTCATTTTAACTTAAAAACGTAGAAGTCTGTTGCTCAAATGTGTTCTGTTGAACCAAAGCATTGTGTCTGTTGCTGCAAGCCAATGAGAAATAGAATTGCTTCAAGTCTCATCTGTCATTAGAAAGTGGTTTTTGATGAAGAAACAGACATTGGAAGTTGCTGGTTTTATTGTTAAATACTTTGATATACTGACTTTTGAGCTCTGAGGAGTTTGCCCCAAGTTTCCTCACTTACCTAATTACATGGTTCAGAAATTCTTACATTTTTACACTGAAACATCCAAACAATTTACTGCCATGTCTGTGACCCCACAGGTCAAAATCTGGTCTAGGATTCACTCTCCACAGTAGCTCAGCATTGTCCAGGACTGCACCTTTGCCTTGCTGAGTTCACTATGTACAGTATCCAGCATTTTTGTGAAAAACAGTGCAAGTTGCACTTTTTGGACCATTCCGTGTATAAATAGGGTATCTAGAGCTGCTTGTTTATCTCTGGCTTGCTTTGTCTTGTATTTCTGGTTCTTGCAGCCCCGCCTCAGTTGTAAAAATTCTGCAGGTTTTGGAGGTCAGGTGGTCAAAATCCCAATACTGAACTGCGCTTTATCAGACACAGTTGTTAATACAGCTACTCTTACTGTCTCGCCAGATTTGGTTTATTAAAAAAAAAAAGGAAAACCAAACTCTTAGTATTTAATCACCCAAAGAAGACTAGATATAGTTTCTGAAGATATATATATAAATATATACGAAAACCTGTGGCTTTGGTCATTGTTTCAGATTATACATCTTTTTTTTTCTTTCCCCAGGGCCGATTACTGGAAATCTCAGCCTAAAAAATTCTGCGATTACTGCAAGTGCTGGATAGCAGACAACAGACCTGTACGATGGTCTACCATACTATGTCCATTATTTGAAATAATAGGAATTTGAATTACAGGCTTTTAACATCACATTTTGATACTAGTCTGTTGATGCATGAAATTTGTTTTTTAAAAATGGCTTTGTAATACCTGTGATGCTTAAAATATGTTACGTCAGAGCCAGATACCCACATACAAGATGGTGTGTGCTGTTCTGCTTG
This sequence comes from Mystacornis crossleyi, assembly GCA_013400655.1. Classification (NCBI taxonomy): domain Eukaryota; kingdom Metazoa; phylum Chordata; class Aves; order Passeriformes; family Timaliidae; genus Mystacornis; species Mystacornis crossleyi. The sequence continues at coordinate 9,439 of VYZQ01042754.1, read as the reverse complement.
GCAGTACACATAAGGACTAAATATTTGACCCTGCTTATGCTTCGAGTTCTGTGACTTAACATTTGGTCTGTCTTCAGACTTTGTCTGCGCCTGTCCTTCTCTTTCATGTGCAAGTGGAAAGCAAAACCTGGCATCTGTACTGTTTGTATGTGGTAGGCACAGTACAGCCAGGGCTCTGAGCTCTTAAAACAGGTTTCTTTCATTTCACACAGCACACAGAAACTTTACTGGGTTACAGAAACGTGTTTCTGACCTGCACATGCCTTTTGCAGACTACAAGACACACTGGTGTCTTCCTTAGCAGTAAGTTTTGCATTCCTGACTGGATGCCAGGGGTACTCCTTGAGCTGAGCTTCTTCTGGCTTACAGTAGATACCTAATTAGCTCACATGAGCTGCTTCTCAGGTATCTTCTCAGAGTAAGTAAAGAGAAATATGTGTCAAGGGAAGGATTTGAGTAACTTATGAAGTCTGTCTCTAAATGAGATGAGTCATCTAAGGATGTGCATCCTCTGCACACCAGTTTGTGCACAGAAATCCTAGGGTTACCAGGTCAGGCTTAGGCATTTAACATCTGAACATCTAAATGAGCACAGATGTTTTTATGTGAGAACCACATGAGGACTTCCACTGTTGTACCTGTCGGGAGCTTCTGAACTCCTTTCGGTTCCTATTGGATTCAGTCTTTCTGACATCTTTTTGGCTTGTAGACTGTTCTGTTATCCTTAGTTATCCAACTCTCCCACTTTGCCTTTTCCGCCTTCTCTCTCTCTTTTTCAGATTTTTGAACTTGCAGACTAGTTCAAATTCATGAGATATTTGTGAAGTGTAGAATAATCTAATTAAGGCAGTAGCTAATATTTGGAACACTGAATAACCCATATGGGTTTTAAAAGTTTGCATGAGAACAAGAAAATAAAATCATGATGATACGTGGAAGGATAGCCTGAGAAGGGAACCCAGTTTCCCTGTTACTTGTCTCTAACATGTGTTGAGCAGTATTATTTGAAAAAAATCTTATAACTATACGATGAGATTTTATGACACCATTTTGGAGTGTTACTGATTTTTCATAATTTCTCTGTTGAATGTTTCTCAGTGTTCCTGTATTCCTATAGCCATTTTATAGCTGTAGTGTTTGCTGTAAGTGTTCTCAGACCAGGTTACATTTAGGCTTGTTCAACTAAAATTAGTCGAACTGAATTTTAAGTAACTAAAATTAACTGTTTTAAAATTGTATAATACATATTATTTTTCTTGGTTTTTTTCTTGCTTTGAAGAGCATTGAGTTTCATGAAAGAGGAAAGAATCATAAAGAAAATGTGGCAAAAAGAATTAGTGAGGTAACTCAAATATTTAATTGCGTAAATGCTTTTTTTTACTCTCTTTTATTATCAGATTGGTTTAATTTATTCTTTGGGGGTTTTTTTTGTTTTGTTTTAGATTAAAAAGAAAAGCTTGGAAAAGGCAAAACAC
>VYZQ01042753.1:0-12051 GCA_013400655.1 Mystacornis crossleyi | reverse complement strand
AAAAGCCAAACACACAAGCAAAGAGAAGCAGGGAATTAATTCATTACTACTNAGGGAATTAATTCATTACTACTCATGGGCAGGCAGATGTTCAGCCATCTCCAGGAGAGCAGGGCCCCATCATGTGTAACAATGACTTACAAAGATAAAAATGCCACCACTCCAAATGTCCTCCCCCACTTCCCCTTTCTTCCCTCCACTTTATATGCTGAGCATGATGTCATAGTGTCTGAAATATCCCTTTGGTCAGTTGGGGTCACCTGTCCCAGCTGTGTCTCCTCTCAACCTCCCATGCACCTCCCAACTTCCTTTCCAGCGTGGCAGCACGAAAAGCAAAAAAGGCCTTGGCTCTGTGCAAACCCTGCTCAGCAATAACAAAAACATCTCTATATTATCAACGCTGTGTTCAGCACAAATCCAAAACACAGCCCCATACCAGACACTGTGAAGAAAATTAACTCTACCTGTGCTGAAACCAGCATGTTCCATACAGTTTACATCATGTTCACGTCCCACACTATTTCGTACAACCTCATTAACCACCACCCTCCTTCCAATTCTTTGATATAACACACAGATATTGTTCCCTTAGCCTATGGACCACCCCTGCAAAATGTCCACACAATGCGTACAAAATGTTGAATTTATGTAGTCCATGACTTTGAGCTCCATCTGTCATGGTCACTCATGACAGGAGAGCTGGTGTGGGGGGGGAGTTACTGGGCACCAGAGCCAGCTCAGGTCAGGTCACTTCAGCACTGCAATTTCCTCTTGTAAGGCTTCTCCTCCACTGGATTGGGTGGTTCCTGTTACAGTAATTCCTGAAACATACAAGTCAAATCATAGCTTACAACAGTTTAAAGGCACATCCATTACAGTCTCCATCCGTGGTCCCCTGTGGGGTCACAAGTCCTGCCAGCAAACCTGTTCCCAGCATGGGCTTCTCAGAGGGTCACGTCACATCCTCCTTCAGGCATCCACCTGCTCCAGCATGGGGTCCTCCATGGACTGCAGGTGTATCTCTGCTCTCTTGTGGACTCAATCACCCATCACAGTCCCTTCAACTCAAGTTCACACTGGACTTCCAGCCCGTCCATTACAGCAGCACAGAACACAGCAGCAGTGCCTGGCCACCTGCCAGCCCAGGCGCATCGCCATGGCTGTTATCAGAATGCTCCCAGGCACAATGGAGTGAGGTGATAAGCAGTAAAGCAGCAGCAAAAGGGAAAAGCAGCCAGTAATGAGCACAAGACTCTAACATACAGTCAGGCAGGCAAGCCCCATGGAAGCAAAGGAGCCCGCCCATTACTAGGTAAACAGCACTGACAGATGTACATTCAGTCTGGCACATTCCAGTCAAATCTATCATTATCTCAAAGTCTTGGAACCCCACATTAGGTGCCAAAATAGGACTGACATAGTTTAACCTCAGCTAGCAATCACGCCCCATGCAGCCGCTTGCTCACTCCCCCACCAGCGAGATTAGGGAGAGAATTTCAAGGGTAAAAGCCAGAGTGGGTTGAGATAAAGACATTTTAATAGGGAAAGCAAAAGTCAAGCACACAAGCAAAGACAAACAAGGAATTAATTCAATGCTACCCATGGGCAGGTATGTGTTCAGCCATTTCCAGGGGAGCAGGGCCGTATCTTACCTAACAGTGACTTGGGAAGATAAATGCCATTGCTACAAATATCCCCTTCCTCCTTCTTCCTTCCACTTTATATACTGAGCATGATGTCATAGGGTCTGGAATATCCCTTTGGTCAGTTGGGGTCACCTGTCCCAGCTGTGTCTGTTCCCAGTTTCCCATGCAAACCCCAATTTACTTGCCAGCGTGGCAGTATGGAAAGCAGAAGATATACTGGCTCTGTGCAAGCCAGTAACAAGAACATCTCTGTATTATCAACCTTGTGTTCAGCACATGTCCAAAACATAGCCCCATAAGAGCCACCATGAAGAAAATTAACTCTGCCCCAGCTGGAACCAGCACAGTGACTTTATCTTAAAATGGTAAAACTAGGGAAGCACATACTGAGAAAAGGTTAGCAAGTAAATAATTTTAAGAAGCTGATAAGGCATCAGGCAAGGAAAGAAAACTCTCTTTTAATGGAATACAGTAACTCTATTATCTGTCTTCAATGAAACTTGAGCTTGGATTATGCTGACTAATGTAAAGATACCCATGAAACCAAGTGCTTCAGGAGCTTCTAGTGTAAGAGCTGGGGTGCCACACTACTCAGTTTTGTGACATCAACAAGCTCTTTAAATGGCAAATTCTAATAGAGTGTGTTTATAGATGTTGAAAAATATAAATATTGTTATCTGACTGACCTGAAAATTGATTTTTTTATGTTGGAAGCATTTGACTTTCTGCAGAAATTATCTATGTCAGATATATTTTTAGGTAAGTTCTGGAATTTCATTGTCTTGCTGACGTTTTGCATTGGTCCAGTGGTACTCATTTTAAAATAATTGATGAGCACTAAATCAATATAAGTTAACTCTTGAGTCTATAACTCAACATCTCTCGTGACTGTGTTAGTGGCCAATATGTCTAGTTGCTTTCTAGAACAGAAACTACACAGGAATGAACTGATTATGTACCAAAAACCAGACAAGAATCCAGGCAAATTACAAGACAGAAGTTGAGAGAAACATGAACAAAACCAGCTTTTCATCCTTTATCTTTTTACTTTTAATATTTGCAAAGGATTATTGTAAGTAAAGGATACTGTTATAATAAATTACGTATAAAGAAAAAACTTGAACATCCCAGAACATTTTTCCTCCTAAATTTTGAAACATCATACCACAGCCCATTCATTTTACAAAGCACAGAACAGATCTTAGAAGAACATGAGTCATCTTTCAACCAGGCACACAAATAACCTACGTTTGCAGCCATGCTTGTCCCAGATGGCAGAAGACATGCAGATTCAAACTACTGAAGGCTCCACATGAGTGCATCATCTCCCTTCTTGCCCTGTATGAGTGCATTTTCTGTGTCCTTGTTTTGGGATTAGTATTAGGCAGTTGCAGAGTGGTGTCTCTGCTCCCTGTCACCTTCTTACCACTGAGAAGACCAGAGCCAAGCCCCAGAGCACCTTTAATCTGCATATTAGGATGCCTGCTCTCATCAGAAAGCAGAAGAAAATGCCCCAAGGGAGACTTGCAACCATCAAACAGTGCATTATGAAACCTGAAGATACAGAAGGTGAATTAAATTTTAATAAAGTAACTTCAGTAAAATTGCTTTCAGTTAATAGCTGAATGCCAAGAGTTGGTCGACTTCAGTTAAGTGGTTTGTAAGGCTGGAGGTGTGAGGTGCAGGGGAGGCTGACAGCCCGTGTGAGGATCCTGTAAGATGGCCTGTCTGCAGCAAGCCAGTGAAGGAACTAAAGATTCAGAGTTTAATTTCCTGATAAGCGTTGTGGTGCCTTGGGATATATCACCTACAAGATGATTTGTAAGGGGTTTAATTGTGTTATGGGCAACCTATCTGCGACTGCTGAGGAAGCAAATGCTGCAGCTTATCACTGGGTCTCACAGTAAAGGAACTGAAAGCAAATCTGGGTCAAAGCGCATTTTGGTGCTTTGTCTGTATTTTTCAGATTCTGGGTAAGATCCTGCTGGAAAATTGCCTATTTTCACAAGGTCTCTTTACAGATCCTGGATACAATTTCAACGTTTCAAGCACAAATGAAAGATTGTATGGACTACAGAAATACAGGGCTGAGCAGAGGCACAGAAGCAAACAGCAGTTTTGCAGCAGATCAGAGCAGAGCAAAGCAGCACCGTGTGAACAACCAGCAGAAGCAACAACAGGAGGTTGTGACTGCTGGCAGTAGCTAATGGTAAACCTGGTGAGCAAACTGGTAGCAAATACAAGAACAGTGATGGTGTGAGTAGCAAGAGGTAAATAGAATGTCCCTCAAAAAAAGCAATGCAGAGCACAGCTCCTTTGTCAGGCCTCAGATGGTAAACCAAGAGGGAATGGATTGCAAAGCATTCCAGGAACAATGATCAATACCTGTCACTTGGATGTCTCCAAGCCTGGACTGGAAATGGAAATTGGACTTTCTTACTATCTTACAGACGTTCAGGACTGTAGTATTAGAACATGGTCAAGATTACTAGGGAAATAAAAATAGCTTTACAGAAAAAAAGCCCAAAGTCTATATAGTCTGATATTCTATCTCTGAAGAAAGACGCTTAGAGAAATTGTGTGGAAAAGGGCAAATGGGGAGGGACAAATCCGTGCTATGTCCTTCCTGTGAGTTCCTAGCAGAAGGATTAGGTCTTCTAGCAGAAACAAATATGCACAGGGGCTATATTTGGATCGGATAGTTCATTTTTTTCTGAATATGTTTAGGACTAGTAATATTATTCCTAGATTACTTTCTCCACAAATATTTCAACATAATGAATAGTTTCCCCCTTTTTTACTTACCAGAAAGGAGCCAATCAGAATAATCTACTGAAATTCATTAATACTGACATCTTGTGGTTGCTTTTTGTATGACGCCTTCTGCCCGAACTTCTTAGGAAAGACTGAACTTATCCCTTAGCTTAAACAGCTACTGTACATCCTCCCTGTGTTACTGAGGATGTATTAGCTACATGATTCTGAAAATTATTCAGTAACCCCACCAGGGATCTGAGAAAAAAATTAACTCTTTATCAAAATTTAATTATCTTTTTTATTTCCCCTGCAGAGCTTTATGGTGTTGAATTGTTAATGCACAAAAGCATTCTTACCACTGCAGTCACTGCAGTTTCTTTAATTGTGTCTCTGTTTACATGATAATATTTATCATCTTGAATATTTTAAAAACTGTTAGTAATCCTGTTCTAGAACACCAGACAAACTTCAAGGTGTCGGCTAGAGTAAAAACGGAGTCTCCTTTGGTTTGAAATTCTCTGTAATGATGTTCTGTCTTCCGTGAGTTAAAAGTTACCGTGTCCAGCAGAACGTGTGTAGTGAGACCTGCCTTTTGCATATATTGAATCAAGGCAGTCATGGGGACTCAGCTGTGCTCCCCAAGGTTTCATCATGTATATTAGTGTGGTGCAAGCATAAAAGATGCACCTCCTATCTCTGTAAAATAGGATCCATTTCAAAGAATACTATTATTGCCAGTCCAAAGACTATAGAAATTGCCATCTTATTTTTTTGATGTCAGGGATTGTGTTATGAGGCTCTATATTCACATCCTTCTGAATTTAAAAGTTTCTTTCTTAGACTGCCATTTGCAACTGGAAGTGTGTTGATACAAAGCTAGAAAGTAATTGGGACGTTTATCTGAAACTCTGCAGTCTTCTACTGGTACTTGATTAGCTTGTTCATAGGCATCAACAACTTCTGCAGGAATGCTTTACACAAGGTCTGGGATATCAACAGGAGTGCACTTGTGTAGCATCAGCAGCGAGTAACAAAGAAACAGCAGAACAAATATCTCCAGCTATTTTATCAAGTAAGGATAGATCAACCTTGTGTATGCAATTAATTAATTCATTTATTTTCTTGAGAAAAGAAAAGAGATTGCCTTCCACTGAACTTTTCTGACTGACAGAATGCTTCCTTGTCTCCCAACAACAAAAAATAGCCAGGTTTTAATACACTCCCAAGATGAAAATGAGTTTTCTGGACCAAATTAATAGAGTTTTCTTGTCCTTCAAAACAGAATCAGTTCTAGTATGACAGCAAATTGTGTCAGCCTGAATGCAACTTCTACAAAGTTAACGAGGACCAGGGAGAGAGCGCGAAAATCTCAGTATATCATAAACTCAAAATTTGCAGCAAATGCAACAAAATAATTGGTTCCACTGTTCATTCAACATTTTAAGTTGTTGTTCAGGACGTAACATAGTATCTCAGCATTTTTCACCTTGCAGGTTTCCTTACTCTGATGTCTGCTTGAGTGTAGTGATTATGTGTTACAGGACCTTAAGTCATGATTATTGTTGCAGAATTGTAAATATGCATGTTCTAGAAACATGAAAGAATATAAAGAAATGGCCGTCATTATCTGGAGAAAAAACTCCCCTAACACCTGTAGAAAGCTCCTGCTGAACAGAATAAAGTTGCAAACACAACTAACCAGAGAAATGGTAGGAAAAACATGACAGCCAGAAATAATCTTGCAAGAACAACATCACCAGCATTAGAGAGACAAGGACAGAATGGTTATTGATTTCTTCTTGGCCGAGCAGGTGTTTAAATAGTTGGCTCTTCCCTGATTCCACCTAGACTAATACTGAGAGAAGTATAATGATTAGCAGAAAAAAGTCTCATGTTTATATCTTATTTGCCCTTTGGTGTTTTGTTTTCTTAAAAACATTTTGTGTAGAAGATGGATTTTGCTAAAAGAAGAGTGATGATATTTTTAAAATATGAGACGGAGTTGTAAGCTTCTCAAGCTCCAGTAAAGACAATGCAAACTTAAGGGCTATGACATCATGAAAATAGTTCAAAGTATCTTCACTCTAATCCTTGAGCACTGTGGATTTGTTTTGAGACACATTAAAGCTTCCTTTTGAAAAATTAATGCAGGGGAGACATAGCACAAATACAGCAGAAATAGAAGTGGGAAGAGCTCCTTCAGACCAGGAGCATGGATGAATTAGACAAAAAGAAAGTTTAAAAATGTATCTTCAAGCCTAGATATATTATTTTTGAGAAATTTCAGCAACCCAGCTTTAAGGAAATGTAGGTAGGCGTCAAGCAGCATTAACTGCTCCACAGAGAACAGAAATGGATGCTGCACAAGCTGTAATTGATGGTCCTTTGGTTTAGAAATTTTGACAGTCAGTGTAAATCATGTGGGTCATAAAAATAGACAATAACATTTTAAAGCCTATGTTTAAAAATTTTTGTACCTCTTTTGCAGCAGTGCCACAATCTCAGAAAGAGAAACTAGGACTTAGTATAGTTCACACAGCAAAGCAGCAAAGAAATAAAAGGCAAGATAGTTCAACAAGGCAGATAAAATAAAACCAGAAAAAGTGATGGGGAGTTTTTGTGATGTCCTGACCCATAGCTGCTGACCTGTCAGTTGGCAGAATCAAAGCAGCTGCAGTGCTTTCAGGGCCCTCTCTGAGCAATTTTCCCTCCTTGATGAAATTTCTTCATGGTAAAATGAAAAGAAACCCAGTCAAAGCATACACAGTTCATACTATTCTAGAACATGGTTTTCAATGTTATCTAGGGAACTAAGTTTGTCCATTAAAAGAATATATTAAAATTACTTCAAGAAATGCCATTAAGTGATTATAAAGCCAATGTCTTTTTACATAGGATCATATTACTCAAAAATAAGACAAGACATAGAAACAATAGATCTTATTTTGTGAGTTTTATTATTATTATCCTAACTCATTATTGTTACGATAACAATATATTATATTATTATTATTATAATATTATAAAGCCTCTATTAGTATTGCTTTGGCACCTATAGCACAAAAAAATGAGGCTCAGAAATCAAATCTGAAAATCAGTGAAGTTCACATTTCTTTTGACAGTAGAAATAAATGTAGAGATAATCTATATTATTTTAATTGACTTATAAACCCTATTGACAAAAAAGTGGGGTTGCACTGATTGTTTTTAAGATAGATATGCAAATTAAAAATCGATTTCCAGTGCAAATAACACATAAAAGTGAAACAGTTTAAAGCTACATTTACTTACCCTCAGTACTAATAACAAGGCGAAAGGTAGATTTTGGAATCCAAAAAATCTCTGGAAAAGCATGGATTCATGTATACATGTAAAAAGCTTATCTATCCAATGATGAAAAATGTTGCTTGAAGTTTCACTGTGGTAGCATTTTACATGGCCAGATCTACTAAAACACAGCTGCATGAATTAGTGTATAGGACAGACATGCAGCTGTGCTAGCACTGGAATTCTAGGAGATACGTACAGATCCTCTAGTATTGTTCTCACACAATTATGCACAGTTCTCTGACTGCAGTGCCTTGATCTAATCTCCTCAACCCCAAAGAGCATACATCAGCAGTAAGACTGGATGATTTGTGGGATCATTGAATGGATCACAGGGCTGGAACACCTCTCCTATGAAGATAGACTGGGAGAGTTGGGCCTGTTTGTCCTGGAGAAGAGAAGGCTCAAGGGAGGTCTTCTGTGGCCTTGCAGCACCTAAAGGGTGCTTGCAAGAAGGCTGGAGAGGGGTTTTTCACAATGGCATATAATGATAGGACAAGGGGGAGTGGCCTTAAGCTGAAGGAGGGCAGGTTTAGATAAGATATAGGAAAAAATTCTTTACTGTGAGGGTGGTGAGGCACTGGAACAGGCTGCCCAGAGAAGTTGTGGATGTCCCATCCTTGGAGGTGTTCAAAAGCAGGCTGGATGGGGCTCTAAGAACCTTGGTCCAGTGGAAAGTGTCCCTGCCCATGGCAGGTGCTTGGAGCTAGATGACATTTATGGTCTCATCTAATCCAAATCACTCTTTGATTCTATAAAGACAAGCCCCCTTAAGAGCAGAGGGAAAGCACCATGCACATGGTGCATGTGAATATCTTATGTTCTTTGATGGTTACATGGGGAGGGAGAATGTAGTTGAAGAAGACCTCTGTGAGTTACATTGATCTCTACTACAGTTGTGCAAAGGTCCTCTGTTATATAGCTTCATCTTCATCGCAGTCAAGTCCCAGCATAGGATACGCAGGCAGTTTCCAACATTAGTCTGCTGACATATCAGGAAGAAGCTGAGTCAGCCCACAAGGAGTGCATGGCTGTTGGGAAAAATGGCTCCAAGCCACACTCCAAAGATATGCTGACTCCTAACACTGCAATGCAGTGGAGAATAAAATCTCTGCTGGCAGAGCTGCTTCCAGGAAGAACTCAAATTGCACTCAGAGTTCACTGCTAGGGAATGGAATAAAGGTAAATGGAATTGCAGGAGGAAGAACATTGGATCATGCCTGTCTATCTGGGGTATCCCATAAAAATATCATACTCTTTTCAGAATTTTAGTTTATTTATTGCTAAAACGTAGATTACCATGCTATCTTGGTTTGTATCCGCAACAGTGTGGCCAACAGGACCAGAGTAATGGTCACATCCTTGTACTCAGCTATGGTGAGGCTGCACCTTGAATCCTTTGTTCCGTTTTGGGCCCCTCACTTACAAGAAGACCATTAGGGTGCTGGAATGAGTCCAGAGAGGGGCAATAAAGCAGGTTAAGGGTCTGGAGCACAGTCTTATAAGGAATGGCTGAGGGACCTGGGTTGTTTAGCCTGGAGAAAAGGAGGCTTGGGGGGACCTTACTGATCTTTGCAACTACCTGAAAGGAGGATATAGCGAGGCGGGGGTTGGTCTCATCTCCCACATAAAGAGAGACAGGACAAGAGCAAACAGACTGAAGCTGAATCAGAGGAGGTTTAGATTGGATATTAGGAGAAATTGCTTCACCAAAAGGGTTGTCAATCATTGGAACAGGATGCCCAGGGAAGTTGCTGAGTCACCATCCCTGGAGGTATTTAAAAGTTGTGCAATAGTGGTGTTTAGGGGTATGGTCTAGTGCTGGACATGGCAGTGCTGGATTAATGGTTGGACTTGGTCTTTGCAGGCAAAATAAAAAATGATACTCTTTTATCTATTTCTAAGTATTTAATGATATTTTTCCTTTCTGCAGAGATCTGATCTTTTTTCAAAGTAGTCCTGTCTCATAGTTTTCCTGTAAATGAACAGGGTCTGTTGAACTGAATCTGAGCAGACATGCTTTTTCGTTTTTGGTAAAAGGAGACAACAGACTATTGATGAAATGCACTTTCCCACGCATCGAATTTGTTCCTATGTTTTGGTGTTCTGTGATGACCAAAGGTCTAATTTAAGCCTGGATGCTTGGGCTCAGCTCTATCTGGAAAAAACTCCTTGTGAATAACGAGCAATCTAATGACAGAAACGATGCAAAAAACCCCGAGATCCAAAGTTTGCTAAGTCTTTATGCCACAAATTTCGCCTGCGATTTAAACATGGAAAAATCAATATCAATTCCTCACTTCTATGCTGTAGGCTAACTAAAGTTCTAATTTCATATGTCTTTGTGAAGAATTTACAGAGGAAAAAACAGACCGAAAGAGCTGAATGTTTTTAGCTTTACATAGGACTGCATTCCATTTCTGACAGCAATCTGTATTCCTCCCAATCCTGAAAACAAAATAATTTTTATCTCCGAAGAAAACTTCTGTTGTAGAAAAATAAGTGCCACAAGCACCAGAGTTTTGGCTGTTAAGGATGGTACTAACTCTTTTGAAAAGAAACAGTCTACCTCTGGTCCCCCCTGAGACTGCTCACAGGAATGAACTTCCTCTACGAGTCAAGGACAGTGTTTCTTTCACAGGACTGACAATTGGTTTGATTTAATTCACCATGAAAGACAAGTTTGACCAATGGCTCTTAGGCAGTTGAACATGACATTTTCAGATATGGAAGTGCAAGGGACAGATATATTGAAGTGCCCTTACCTCAGTATTGAAGGGAACTCTGCTGACTGCAATGAGAAAATGACTTAAAGCTTAGGTTGTAAGTTGGGAATTTTAATCTTTCCTTGAGATGTCAATTTTTTCCTTGACATCAAGAAAATTAACAAAATTTGGAAGTATTGATATACCTGTCATAGTGTAAAAAATTAAGCTAATTTTACTACTTTCACCTAATTTTACTCACTTAAAAGTTTTCCATTTAAGACTTAGTTTTACTACAGGTGTTTTACGAACACCTCCAAAGGTATTTATTTCTAGTGCAATACCCACTTCTAAACTAGACGGAATTAATTACCACAGGGGGGTGCCTAATTCTCTACAGCAGTCAATATAGGCATGGACAGCTGCAATACCACTGGAAAAGCACACTGTTCAAGTAGGAATTTTCTGGGACATATCAAAAGCTCATAGGGTCAAGCTGAGATTTTTTTGGAATGATGAAGTCTACTATAAAGTAGTCTACTAAAAAGAGAAACCTTGGCCATTTGTGCAGCCCTCAAAGCAGCTGGGTGGATCTGGAATTAAATCAGCCTCTGAAAGGGATACTGAACCTTGTGACCATTAACACTGACCATTGAGAATATGCCACCCCTTCCTGGATTGCTTTCTGGCCTCCACTGGATTTTCCTTCCTTGAAATTTTACGTAGTCATCAATTAAGGTAGTTGTTGAACATCAGGAGATGCTTTTCACTGTAGACTTCTTCATGCTGTAGTGGAAGAAATAAGGCTACAAAGCTGCAAATGCCCATCCATATGTCCTATCTGTTTGGGAATGTCTTGGCTAGTAGAATGAGTTTGTACAAGAAAACCTGAAATAGGGTCAAAAATGGAGGGAGGGAAGGCAGGGATGTTTGGAGTGATGGCATTTGTCTTCCCAAGTCATCAGTACGTGTGGTGGAGCCCTGCTTTCCTTGGCATGGCTAAACACCTGCCTGCCCATGGGAAATGGTGAATGAATTCTTGTTTTGCTTTGCTTGTGTGTGCAGCTTTTGTTTTACCTGTTAAACTGTCTTTGTCTCAAGCCATGAGTTTTCTCACTTCTAACCATCTGACTCCCTTCCCCATCCCACCAGGAGGGAGTAAATGAGAGGCTGTGAGGGGCTGAGTTGCTGGCTGTGGCTAAACCACAACAAAGACCCCATGAGTCAGAGAGTAGAAGAACCTTATTTAGGTCAAGGAAGACCTTGTGTTTAGGGTTGGGAGACTGTGTAGCTTATTGCTATGGAAATGAGTCAGTTAGTATGTATGCTCATCCCCTTCTTTCCTGAGCAGTTTGTGACAGTATGGGAGATAATAACCACCAAGATTTTATCCACTCTGTGTCCCAAGAAGAACCAAGAAGAATTTAAACCACAGTGAAATCAAGCAACGCTGGCTAAGTAAGAGTAAGAACTTACATTATCTCTTCTCTGTTTACCTGCTTCCTAACAGCATTTTCGCCCTGCTGATTGCAGATCACAGTAAAACACTCTATATTTAAAACAAAATTTACTAAGGATTTTATATCACTGCTGTATAGATTTGTCCTGGTTTGGAC
>VYZQ01042748.1:21239-31944 GCA_013400655.1 Mystacornis crossleyi | reverse complement strand
GGAGCAATCCCCCACACACCCGGAGTGCTGAAAAAAGCAAATACCCACTTCTCTGACTCTGTCTCTGAAGTGTCTCCTGGCCTGGTTTAGCGCGATTCAGGTAGGACAGATTCTTGCCACAGGATTTTTTTTAATGCATTGCAATACCAAAAATATGTGTGTATTTTATAACCGTTGTCTATTAACTGCAGTGAGAATTTCTGCACTTTAATTATCTAAGGTTAAAAATTACTTAGCAGCAGTGCCAAGTAAGAAGTGGCTGCCAAGCCTCTTAATGCTAGTATGTTCTTGACTCATATGACTGTTCAACTGAATTATTCCTCTTAAACTGCCCTTTATACTGGTAATCCACGACAGCATTGTGTATTACCCATGCTACTAAAAACTTTGAATACTAGAAGGTAACATGTCCCTAAATATTAAGGAAAATTTGTCTCTAAAAACAATACCATAATAATAATTAATTTGCATTTCTATAGTACCTTTCATCTCAGAATCAGAGCATTCTGCAAGCAATAAGTGAGTTTGAATCATGTAGCAGGTAAGAGAGGGAAAAGAGACTTGAGCTCCCTATTACCTTTGCCTTCCTAGAAAGTGAACTCCACACTGTTGTCATTTTTTTCCCTCGGAGTTTCTGTGGGGAGAGATCATTAGAATAGGCATCCAAAGCTTCCCAAGATTAGGTAGACCGGGAATGGGAACAGGTTGGTCTGGGTCAGTTCTCCTAGTTTTCCTTCCCCAAACAACAATGCCAACCTTCAGGTCTCTACTGGCTCTCTGGAAGGCAAATGAGAAACTGGACAGACTGAAGACCATTCAATAATTCAACTAAACCCCACAACTAACTAACTATCCAAATAAATTCTGATCAGCAAAACACTGCAACATTACAGTGATGTAACACAGCTGAGTGTCCTCACTTCACCTGGTGGTCCGAGCCCTCTCACGAGATGTGCACGAAGTCTATGTGACTCAACCTTCTCAGTTCTTAAAAAAACATAAATACAAGACTGGACTAAACATTTCAGCCCAAAGGAACGTCTGCTTGTCATGAAAGTCAGAAGAAATATTGAAAAATAACATTAAGATGGTAAGTAATTCTGAAATGTGTCTCTCAAGTGGGAAGAAATGACAGGATGTGACTACAAATTTGTGATCTATACCAGAACACTTAAAGAAACACACTTGCAAAACAAAAGACCTAACTAGGCAGGATTCATAATGTAGGGCATAATTATAAGCCTAAAACTTATAGCTGCAGCAATTATCTCTTCTTTTCTAGCCCCAAATCAAACAATACCTGATTTAAAATGAGGCATAATTTTCTCTGAAATGTTCCATGTTGTCAGTCCAATAAGATGTCAAATGTAAAAAACCACATATAGAGTAAGTAAACATATGCAACACTTTTTAAAAAATTATAATGTTTTAAAAATTATAATGGCCAGACTTCTCAGTGTCATTTTATAGACTACCCTGAATCTTGACTGCTAATGTGCTTAACCAGTGCCACCTATGGGTTTAACAGTAACACCCAAACAAAAAAAAAAAAAAAAAAAAAAAAAAAATAGACTACCCTGAATCTTGACTGCTAATGTGCTTAACCAGTGCCACCTATGGGTTTAACAGTAACACCCAAACAAAAAAAAAAAAAAAAAAAAAAAAAGAATTGACTAGTAAAATCAAAGGGGTCAAGACCCATGTTAAAATGCAGAATTTAGGGGAAACATCAGTATTAAACTGATATTACAGATGGGAAAAGTGGTTCCTGTATCCAAATATCAACATTCAAATTTTCATTATTCACACGATTGTCTTCCCAATTTGAAACAAATACTGGTTTCTGACAGTTGTATTCTGTGTGCAGCATGCTTATGTGAAACAAATTTGGAATCAGATCCAAAAGTTGGTGAAGTTAATGGAAAGATCTGCTAATCTCAGCAGATTTTAAATGAAGTTCTACATTTGGCACATATTGAAAGCCTGTATCTTTTGGTACCTTACTGACTTCCACAGAGTCTGCATGAAATCTCTCAATCCATAAATAAATCAACCAGGAAATAAACAGTACATACTGTTTATTTGTGTCATTCTAGTGGTGATTATATGGATGAGGACTCTGAAGCAGAATTTTATCTCATAACATGTCCTAATTAACTAACCTCACATTACCCCTCGGGAACAAAGCACCCTTATAAGTAGATGTTCTTAAATAAAACAATAAAAGTTAGGTTGACCTGGAATCCTTTCCCAAGTCTTCAAATGCTCCCTAGACTGCTGCTTGGGTGCATAGGTGTCCTTGTGTCCCTTGACCGTGATTTGTGGCAAATACGGAAACGCAAACACGTCTGCATGCAAATGTCAACAAACAGCAGGAGCTTCAGCAACACTACAGGTTGAAGGCAGAATCTCTAGAGGGGGAGAGCTTTTTGCACTCCGCAAACTGCACAAGTGGAAGAATTCAAAAGAGTCTAATTCTTTCATTTAATAAAGCAAGTTAGGAAAAGCTCCCCAAACCACGACAATTTGCAAACCATTATTTCATACAATTAAATGATGTGACAAGAGAAAGTGAAGACACAGCACATTTAGAAATACCAAAATTAAGTCTGAAAATTATCTCTGCAGAACACCAAAGGCTATTAAAATAAGCACTGGAAAACAACAAGGCCTGTTAGGACAAGAATTTGCTACTATGATCAAAATTAATGTGAAAGGAAAACTTCTTGTGAAATCTCAAGGAGGAGTTCTGAATGAGTGTGAAAAAATGAATAATGGAGGACAGAAACAAGGGCCAGTGCAGTAACAAAGTTATGGGCAAAAATCCCACAGATTCATTGAGAGGTGTCAACTCACAGTTCAAAAAATTATTTAATTTCCCAGAAAGCACAAAAAAGGCTTACAACACTGGAAAAAGCTTTTAACAATTAAGTTGTGTACTGCAATAGTTTTGCTATTTTTTTTTCTCACATCACTAGACCAAAGAGAAAACCATCAGGGTGTGTTACTAAGGCACTTAAGGTAATGAGGCTGTGGAAGTCAATAAAGCAAAGGGATGTCACATTCTTCCTCCTAACTGCAGGTCCACGTGCTTGAAGAGAATGAAGTAGTATATTTTAGGCTTTGAGAAAGCATAAAGCAGAGCAGAGCTCTAAAAAACCACAAGAAAGCCAGTCTCATAAAAGCACACACTTATTTCACAGTACAGTCTGGTACAGGACCATTAAATAGACCTCATTCTGAAGAAATTCCAAGCAACACTCCTATGTGACTTTGCATCTGGCAGTACTGCAAAACAATGGAAGAGCTCTGCAAGCACTGTTGGCTCCTGAGTAAAGTTGCGCTTCCCTTATCTAAATTTTCTACTTTAGGGGAACAAGTCACAGAGTTGCAATCCAGCTTGCTCTCTTTTTTAAGTTTGGTGCAATACAGTTTGGGTCACTACAAAACTGGTGAACTCGGCTGGGCCAACTGGAAAAGCATGACTGATAAATGTAGCCTACTGCACGGGCTTCAAGTGAGAGATGAGAAGACTTCTATGCCAAAAGATGAAAAAGTCTCGAACCTGACACTTTTGGGTGTGCAGAAGCACCCACACAAGAATAGGAGTTGCTGGTTGCTGTCAGTGCAGCAAGTTTGCATCAATATAGTAGGAGTTTTCTTTGCAACAGATTTTTTTTTCTTGATGCTAAATGGAGAGGATTAAATAACATCACTGAACAGTCAGAATAGCTCATGGCTGCTGTAGAAACTGTTATCAAAGATGAAGAAATGAAATTACAACCCCAGCAAAGGAGAGCAGCTGCAAAAGGGCATTAAGCCCAGAACAATGGGACTACATGAGGGAGTGATGCCAGAAACCCAACTACAGCTTGCCTGAAGAAGGGAATCTCAACCGATTTCTTTAAAGGACTACTTCACATACTGACAGACAATTTCAGCCTTGGTATTAACACCCACTTACAGGACCTGTGCTACAACAGTTTTTAAAACTGAGAATTCCAGGTAGGGTCTACACTGAAACTTATTGAACATGGCCAAATAATTTACAAAGCTGGCTCATTTTGATGGATTATGTAATGTCTGAGAGGCAAACAGTGATTGGCATATAAAGGAAGAGTGATTTATCAGACCTTGTTCTCCTTACCCTCCCAATTCTAATGATTCATCTAAGCATTATTTTTAGTGAAAATTATATAATCCAGTTGAAAAGGCCATTTTAAATAAATTCTATTATGTACCTGTTTTTGTCAGCCAAATATTTTTCTGATGCCTTGATTTTCTAGCTATTGATATCTTGCTCTAGGTTTTACTAATTTCTTCTGCTTGTTGATTATATGTAAAGGTAACAGTAAACTTGCATTTTAACAATCTTAACGAGTTAGCAATTGAAAAAGGACAGCACATGTTCTAGTCACTTACTTCATTTGAGAAGCAGGTGTAGTTGAAACAAGTAAGTTTAATTTCTCACAAATACCTTATACAAGTACGATACAGAAAATAGTATTTAAAGAAAACTTCCAGAACTGGCATACCAATTTAATTAATTGGTGACTGAACTACAGCATTTTTCCCGGATTAGCATTCTCAAATTACTTTAGCCATCCTCTCCAACTCTTTAGTCTTGTTTTCCTGATAATAATACCCAAAGAGTTATAATTACCTTTGAAGGAGGATAAAGACCTTTTATGATGCTATGCTCTCAATTTCTTGCACTGCCAGACACTATCAGT
The DNA here is from genome assembly GCA_013400655.1 of Mystacornis crossleyi. NCBI lineage: Eukaryota > Metazoa > Chordata > Aves > Passeriformes > Timaliidae > Mystacornis > Mystacornis crossleyi. The sequence goes on along the minus strand of VYZQ01042748.1, from coordinate 27,211 downwards.
CTTTCTCAGTGCCTGCAAAGGTATTTGTCCCTTGGCCACAGAATAGAGAAAAGATAATCTTTTATCTGCCACACCTACACATGGTTAAAGACAACTGAATCCATAACTGGAGATTTTGTTTGAAACTATTTTGAATTTACATAATGACTGTGAGGAGCTGACAGTGGCATTAACATTGGAAAAATATACCAGCAATGGAATTGCTTAATAGAATTATATAATATTATACATGGCTGATTATAGAAAGTGTAAAATAGAACATTTTTAATTAAAACAGGTAGGGTATAAACAGATAATTTGCATTTTAATTTCTGTTTTCTAAAAAAAGGCAGGAATAAATGGTGAACTGTCTTCTACATACATAAAAGTATTCCTAACTCATTGACTGACATTAAACAAATCAGACCAACAGATCAGCATGTAAATAAGAGAAATCCTCTAAGTGAGTCTCCTCCTCCCATTCATAAATAAACCAGTTTTGGTTTTGATGTACCAAATTAGGGATCATACCAAAGCAAAAGCTGTAACATGAGCCATAACACTGCAGACACTTCACAAATGCCTCATTTCCAGAAAGGTTTCACCTGAAAAGGCAGACCACTGCAGGACATACCTCCATGATAAAATTACCCTTATGGGAGTTTATTGATATATATTATCTACCTTTTTGTACAGATGCTCAGATTGAGTTACTGACATGGCAAAATGATGAGGAGGCAGAAACTGGATTTGAGAAATTTGTGAATAATTACATACACCAGATACTGAAAGTTACTGAAACTCATTCTAAACACGGAAATTTTCAAGAAGTTTTTTACTTTTGGTGATTTTATTGACTAATGAGCTTATTTTGTGTCTGTATGTTGCTTGTAAGCATGACCACAGTGCTATGGAAGACACACCACAGCAGTATGCTGTAGTCTGCTTTCCCCTGTACTTTCTTAACTGGTTTGGAGACCGCTCATGAAGAGTGAGATAATCTGTCAGGAATGGCACAGGTATGTTTGCTCCTGCTTCAGGCAGGAGGACAGATCTGAAGGCCTCAAGAAGTCTCTTGCAGCCTGTAGTCTGTGATTTGCACAACAAAAAATGGCAAGTGAAATAGCTGTCTAAGGTCCTGTGGATATCTGTTACAGCCACGCATACTTGCTTTAGATGGCATGTCATGGAACTCAATGGCACTAACTTTGCTCACCATAGACACCTTGAATCTTTATAAACCCATGTTATAAATGATTTGCATTTCAAAGTAAATCATGATCCAAATTTTGCTAGTGTTTCGATGTACCAAATTAGGGATCACACAAAGAGAAATGCTTCAGTAACTTGTTGCGTAATTCTTTATCACTTTTAAATGTAATACAATACATATATAGGTAAAATAAGACCATTCTCAAATAATAACAGGATTCTATAAGTTTCCTAGTATATTCTAGCAACCACTCCTAAAGAAATCCACACTTACTGCTCACTGATATCTGAGCTATCAGAAATATTATAGGGTGAAAAATAGAAATTTTCTTCAGAACTTACTACTTTGTCTTGCCAGAACAGTATAAGCTATGAATGTAGCCACCAGGACTATTATCAAGCAAGAAAATATTTTTCTTTTGATCTCCTTTTCTAGAATTTGTGTGGCCTTTATTAAACAGCAGTAGGTATGGAAAAATAAAAATATTAACTCCTCTAATTTCAAGAAAATCACTTATAAAGTGGTCATACATTATTTATGTGAATTATGACAGTAAAGCAAGACCTCTAGATGTGTCATGTTGACATAGTTACGGATGGAAAATTCTTGATAATAAAATAACCCTTAGATTAGAGTTCTGCATAACACTCTGAACTCCTTTGGATTAGACCTAATACTTTAGGCTCCTTAGATTGTTGAACGCTGTCATTTCCTTATTTATTTCTTAGTATGGCTCCACTTTAATTCCTCTACAGGAATAAGGACATTCAGGTACCTAGGTCTTCACAATTAACCTCTCTTTCTATATATAGATAGACAAAAATGGATCGTTACAATGATGGTTTCGGATAAAGTTACTCTTTTGCGGAGATCTGTTTTTAGGTACCCTTTCTCCACAGATATTCCCACTTCTGTTTTTTGAGATCTCTTCTTTGACTAAATACGCATGGTCTTGTTCATAAAAAATTCCCAGTAAAGTTAAAAGTACTAGGCATTTTACTGCGCAATAATCTGTCTCAAGATTTGGAAAGGTTGTTACAAGTACCAAGACTACTGACTAATTAGCAAAGCAACTAGACAAATTCATGGAAGCAAAGGGCTTCACAGGTTATTAAGCACAAAGACATAACCTTTGTCATTTTGTCCCTGTTGTGATTTATTATTCTTTCATCATAGATCTGAAATTGCCAGGGTCACAGAGGAGTATTGGGCTCCTTTGGTCTAACTCAGTAAGCCTGATCTTATGCATTTGCTTCTCGTTTATCTTGTATGTAACAGCTGATTTGCAGAACTCTACAAATATGGATAACTCCTCTCATTTTCAAGTATTTAACCTACATGGTTACTCATTGGTTTTCAATCATTTCAAAGTAATCCTAATCTAATATTTTAAATTTAACTTAAACTCTGAAATGAAAGTGGTGCAGATAGGGCTCTTAGTCATTAATTCTCCTTTCATCTTAATGTTTTGTAAAACATTACTAGTTAGAGACTAAATAAGAATTTCACAAATAACATTGCCATGTATCAGACATATACTATAATAATCTCAACACCTGTTTCCGTTTGGAGATTTATAAAGCCTAGATGAGACTGTGAACGTACTCAATTGCTAGTATGGTGAAATAGGCTCTATTAATAAATATTTTCAAGGGTTTAATCATACCACAGAGGAGTGCTACTATACTGAAGAATGCAGCTCTTCCACCTCAGGAAATGCTAGGAGCAGGCTGAATGAGAATACTTGACAGGCTCTGACAGTTTGAAATTTGACCTGTTTATCTACTTTATCAGTCCCAATGATTGATACGTACAACAGCATGACTCTGATTAAGCTCAGTGTGGAAGTCCTGCCATTTGCTAGTCTTTCCAGTTTCTGCCAGGAAGTGTATTTTGAACATTCCAATAAATCTAGTCTCTAAGTGTGACTTTTTTCTTTAGATCCAGATTCTGCACAAGAATAACTGTAGCTGCTCTGTCCAGCACAGTGCCCTGTCTCCAGAAGTGGGCAATAACAGATAGTGGTAGAGGAAGTTTAAGACAAGGCCAAAGATAGAGGGAGCCATTTAATTATGGTGGTGAAGAGGTGGCTTACAAGACCTGCATTTGGTGCATGCCCTCCTTGCCCAGCACAGCAGCATGCACATGGTACTCTGAACTGACTCGGGCCTTCTTACTATTTACTTTGATACACTGCTTGTTTTCAGCTACCTGTGATTTAGCTCTATTCCCCTTGTGACTACAGATTTTGTGCAAGTAAAAACTTCTCTCTGATACAAACCCTATATTAATAAGAATAGTGTCAGGCCAGTGGAGTTATTTTAGAGGAGCACTGACACAACCATGATTAAATTGTGTTCTCTAATTCTATCTATTATTATCCTTCTTAAATTAAAACTCCAGTAAAGGGATAAAGCAGTTGTCTTGAACAGCACTGCCTATATTAAAACCTGCCAGAATTCTTTATATTCCATACACATGACTATTTATGATATTATATTTATATCTACCACCCTCAATATATTAAAACCTTAAATTACTGTAGGTAGATATTACTAATGTATTATTACTGCAGCCTGAAAGGATATCTCATCACAAAATACTCTTTCAGCTGCTAAATTCAAAGAAATTTCACTTGTTTTAGATGAAAGTAGTTACCACTTGGGCACTGCCCTCATATCTTGAATTAGAAGTTTAGCAGCTCCTTAAAGTTTTGTTTATGTGATATATATTTTAAAATTCTCTAAATAAATCCTAAAGTCTAATGTAGTATTTTCTCTTGTGTATTCACAAATCTGAGGACACATGCCCACACAGCCATGTATGTAAGTTTCTTAAGAGGAATTATTTTGCTGCATAAGCTTAGAGATAGGATCCCAAGTTATGTAGTAATGTAGCTTTTGTACTACACTGCTCTTATGTGATTACACAAATCCCACCACAGAATTACAGGTGGCCTCCTTGAAACACAGCCTTGGAAATCCTCTTCAGCTTGCTGCATAGCAGACTTTGCTCAGCTGAGAGGTCATCCCACTGCCCTTGAGCAGGCAGGAAACAAGCTCCCCTCTCTTGATGCAGGAAGGCACTGGGATGCTGCCTGCTTGGTGCTGTCTCATTTCAGAGGTCTCACACCTTGCTGAGGGAGCTATTCACAATAAGGACCATTTCAATACCCCCGCTGTCCATCATCTAAAGTATTATTTGAGAAATTAATATCACATGGAATTTGCACACTTGTTTCATTATCCCTCACTCTACATAGAAACTGTGTCAAAGGGCCAGAAGCTGCCCTTTGTCAATGAAAGAAAGCCACTGCCCCCAAGAATGAGGCACGGTCTAGCACGCAAATACATCTGAAGAAATAAAGCAATATTTGCCAACTAAGAAAGAAAAGGAAGAAATTGTAGATTCTGCTTTGTTTTAATATTATTTCTTTAATGCTATGGAAAGCAGTCATAGAGCTGCAGGTGCATACAACTCTGTTTACAAGTTTATTTATGCATAAAATCTAAACTCCTCCGTAAAGCTTTTACTTTTACAATAGCATTCAACAAAATCTAGGCAGTTCTTTGTCATTGCTAGAAATACAACCTTGAGTGACGCTCTTATGACGTTCTCATAAGAAAACTGAGCACTACCAGCAAGTTTGAATATAGTCTATAACAGTGCGGCTTGAGTGTCACACATCCATTTATACAATTCTACACAGTTTATAATATTTTATATAATTTATGTATATGTGTGCATATGTGTGGACAGACACCCACAGATGCAGAAAATTACAGAAAATTTTAATATTTTAAATATTAAAAAGGAATGGGCATGTGGTCAAAAATTTTAAGTAGATAGTGTAAATACCTAACCCATTTGAAGCTGATAACTACAGGTGTTGCTTAGCAGGAAGGCAACTGAGTTTTGGGAATTTTGCATATTTCTAAATATCAAGAAGAAACTACAAACCCAACAAATTACATAGCTTGCTCTTTTACTAAAAAAACCCCCACCCAATACCTCTTGATCATAGTATTGTTGCCAAATGCACATCCTACCTTTTGAGTACATGAGTGAAAAATTTTGTGAAAAATTAAACAAAAGTTCTCGATGTTTCCATTTGCATATTTGTTACATTTAGAGCAAATCCTTGGCCCAGTCCACAGGCTACGTAAGCAGATAACCCATATTAAGAACAGGAGGAGACAAAGAGCAGCGCTTTTCATACAGATTATCAGATTATTACAATTTTTCGAGTTTATCTGCGTGGCAGAATAACAGGCTTGAGGATCTCCTTAGCAAAAAATCATCTTGTACTGGTTCTGCTTGAGATCTGCTAGGTTACCCTACTGTCCTAGGTTACAATGCAAGATGTGCCCTAAAGTATGTATTCTACCACCATCTTCATGAGCTGTTGAAAGCAGGTGGGGCGGTGCTCCCTGCCTCCTCCCTCTGGACTATCTTCTGCTAATGGGCACAACAATGCCTTGCGCATGACTCACAGATAACTCAGTCATGGGTTGACACCCCTTCCTGCTCTTCAGGTTTTTTCTTCCTTTTGGCTCTGTTTTCTGGAGGAAGTGGTTTGCAGCAACAGGTGCTGTAATTTCCTCCAGAACTGGACAGAACCAATCAATTAATTAATTTGAATATCGACAGCTCTATTGAGCCACTTAGAGAAGGCGTACGCCCCGTGAATTCAGATTAAAGGAGATGAAAGTTGGGAATCTCTCTCTTGCTCTTCTGGCAAAGACAGAGGTAACAGAGGGCCCGCTCAGCCCCTTGGCGG
>VYZQ01042748.1:0-14469 GCA_013400655.1 Mystacornis crossleyi | reverse complement strand
TGCTCAGATACAAAAGAGAGATGCTCTTGCTTCTTTTTTCTTTCCTTTGTTTTTAATCAGTTATTTATTTATCTGAATAAATGAAAAGCTGCGGTTTGAAGAATGAAAGAGACAGGAAGCGGTGAGACGCGCTGCCGGCGGGATGCGGTCCCTTTGCAGCAGTCAGTGGCGGGGCATCCCGTTGGGCAGCGCCGATGAAATATTCAGGAGGGCGGCGGGGTCGGGCCGCGGCTCNGGGAGGGGCGGGCAGGCAGGGACATGGCAGCACGGCGGAGAGGAGGGGCTGGGGGGGCAGGGGAGGGGTGGGCACAGGGCCGCAGACAGCCTGATGGGTCTGTTGGCCGTGGAAATCCCTTCTTGGGAGGAGGATGGAGACTTCGACAGAGGGATCTGCAGGTGTTTGTCCCTGCTTGAAAGGCTGGAGACAAAAGTCTTTGACGCGGGTGGTATTTATTTATCTTATGTGCTGTAATTGATACAAAGCTGATTTGTGTCTTTCCACATATATTATACAGTATTTGCAAAGTATACGAAACAATCTGTGTTTTTAAACACAATATTTAAGAGCCGTTCTTGGTTGCATTACCCTCTGCGCTGCCGTGGTCCCAGCCCGACGAGTTGCCTGCTGTGGCAGCAGTAGGGGAGCCTGAGCTGACTTTGGCGGAGGCCAGGGTACTAAAGTAGGAGAAAGCAAACTGCCTCAGCTCTGTTTCAGAAACGAAGGTGGCAGCCAGATGGGTTCCTTAAGTACTGAAGAGCAGATTTGTTAAAAAAAAAAATCCTGATTTCTTAAAGAAATGTGGCATATGCAGAATTGCATCCCGTATGTATTTGCATGTGAGTATAAGGGAGTAAATTTGCTGCTGTTCGCTTGCTGTTGCTTTGTTAGTTTTGCACCCCATAAATTTTGGGCTGATTTCAAACAAATGAAACAGAGGGGTAAAATTTGAGATATTAATTCTCTAAGAAAGAACATTCCTCTAAGTTCTGTGAACATAGCTGGGCAGGGGAGAATGTGCTTATGTGCAAAAAGGAAGATTATGCAGCATATATTTCAACTATTAATATTGAAATGTCAGCATTGGGCAGAAGGGTTGTGGGACTGTTGGGAGCTGAATGTCCAGGAACTGGAAAAATCCCACTTTCAATCCAAATGTATATTCCTGTAGGATTCAGCAGTGTCCAATAAGGAGCTAATCTCACTTGAAACCTGTCGTGGAAGACATGCATATTTATCATCTCTCTGGATTCTCTGATGCTCTGTTTAAGACAAGCCTGAAGCTTTGGTATAATTCAGTTAAAAAATCTGACAGTCATGAGATGCAATTCCCTAGGAAATGAGACTTCATATATGTCACTGCCTACAAAACTCTTGGTCTTATCTGCTCTTCCCTTTGCCTTTGTGTAGCCAGTATGCTTAGGCGTGCCTTTTTCTGGCTGGTGTCATGAACAGGTAATTTCTCTAATACAGAGATGAAAAGCAGCTTCTTTAGGGTGCAGACAGTTAATGAGTGCATGAAGAAAATGATTTATAGTGTGGGCTGAGTTATGTCTTGTGTACCTTGCTGAGACGAACTCTCAGCTGGGCTATCTCCTTTGCTTCTCCTGCATAAACTACTAGGCAGTTTGTAAGTAGGAATTTGCTTGTGGAAGCAGCTCCTGGTAAGGATGCAGAGACTATCACTTCATATTGCTGCTGCCTTAGTGTTATCATCATTTTCTCAGACAGCTTCTTTGGAAGATGAGGCTCATTGATCTACCCCTTTACCATGCCAGCCATAATGCAGTGTTTTTTTAAGACTCTTTTTGGCAGTCATCTTGACTAAGTTAAAAACTTGAGTTTGCATAATTTGAATTCTTCTGGAATTTTGTCTTTGACAGCATTGATAACAACACCAGCTTTTAACTGAATATATTGTTTCACAAACCCAGGCTGAATGAAATGGGACCAGGCGTATCGCTTCCAGCTGTTCACCCTGTCTGTTTGTTGCCTGGCTGATACGGTGCTGGTGGCAGGCGTAGCTGCGTTGCATATGAAGCAGGTAGTCCGTGCAGCTTGCAGGCTGCCTCTGTGCAGCTCGGAACCTGTGCTGATGTATATTACTATTTTGATCTGTACACTGGATCGCCTTTATGCATGACTCAGCTTCCCGTCACGGTAGCTGCCACCTCTGTGAAAGCTGAAATGGACAGATGCCTCAGAGTGGTAATCTCTTTTGCTGTCTGGCTTCAATCTGTTTGTGTTTGGGGCTCAATGTCCTAAGCTTTAGCACCTGTGAATATAAAATGCTGGGAAGGAAGTACAGTGAGGCTGAAATTGAGAGGATAAAGAAATGACTACAGAGAAATGAATTTATTGCTTTACCTGAGACTTTATCAGTATAAAAGCACTCTGGGTGAACTCAGTTGGGAGATTAGTTGGTAGCTTTTCTTAAATTAAAAAAATAATTATTTTGTTAATTCAACAAATTAAAACAATATAAAAATGCTATGTAAACCAAAATAAAAATCATGACTAGGATTCTTCTGTGTTCATTATAAGCATACATCAAAATTACCCTATTTCATATTGAATAACATGTTTTAAAAATTGTTCATTTAGAAGTGATATGTTAGAATCAGTGTCTGTATTTGAGTCCCACACTACTTATGTGGAAACTGCCTGGGCAGAGGTTCTCGTCCTGTGGAAGATGTCAGAGCATTGCCTGAAGGCGTGATCCCCAAACTTTCACTCTGACTTTATTGTGCTTGCAGCGGATCTACACTCAAAAAGTTAATGCAGGAAGTATCCTTGTGTCAGACAGGAGTAAAACCAGATCTATAATTCTGCAAGTGACTTCATATAAACATGGCTTGATCCTGAAAAGCAATAAATCTCCATAGTAGAGGGAATCTTTGCACATATGCACTTGGTATCTATTTTTTCCCTTTCAACTTGGTTATCATTCTGTCCTTACTTGCTGCCAGTTGAGGTGCATTCAAATGAAGCTACAGAATGTGTTCCTTGGTAAAACACATGAGTAAAGTCAATGTATTCCTGATGGCCTGTTCCTGCTGTAATTCAAACAGAGTAGTGCTTTATTTCTTAAGTAGTCCCACAGGAAATGGTGCGATACTGAAGGTAGGAAGAACAGTTCAGTAGTCCTGATTCACATCCATTGTGGTCAGTAAAAAAATGCACCAAGTTGTTTGGCTTAAACCCAGTGATAAGGGTTTGCAAATTAAAACCAGCTTTCTGAGGCATGTCATTCTGGGTCAAGTTGTCTAAAAATGAGCATCACAGAGCAGTTCTAATATGTTGAAGAGCTTGGGAAGTAACCTGAGTGATATGCTGTAGGTAGCCTTGTGATGCAAACTTAACTATGAGAAACACTTATTCTGTCTGCAAGCTAAATTTAAGTTCTTGTTCAGATATGTTTTAATATTTCAATATATATTGTGGGGTGTGCAAAACCACTTGGTAGTAGTTCAATTTCAGTCTCACTGCTATCAGTGGAGACAGGCTCAGTACTTCTGTTGAAGGTGTACCTGTAGCTGGCACTTTTGGAAAACATATACCAAGATTGTGACAGGGTCACAATAGTTGAAGGGTTCTGTTTATATCTTTCAAGTAAAGTGTTTTGCCATGCACTAAAATACAGGCACTGTGGTATACACCTAAAATACCCATCAGTTCTCCTCAGATGTTTAGAGCCTGGTTCTGCCAGAGGCTGCTATTGTCTTCATTCCAAACCAGTAACTATTTGCAGGAGTTGGGAAGGGAAAGTTTTAAGATCAGGTCAAAAACCAAGGCTTAAGGGTCAGCAAATTGACCAGCATCTCGCCTTTTGTGTAGAAATTAAAAGACTCCTGTGTAGAGTTACATCATCTGATGAAATACTAACTCAAAACTGAGTGTTACTTTGCTGCTCCCTAGCAAGCTGGCCCAGTTTTATGAGCAGGCGACGAAGGCAGTTGCCTAGAGCGACAGACAAAGGGAGGCAATAAAATCACATTCTAAGCAAGAACAAGACCCTGTGACTCTGTGCCTGTTTTTGCCGGTTTAATGAGGACTCAGTGCATTCCCCAGGCACCATTCACCTCAAAGTGCTGATGTACTGAGACTGAGCAAGCTGCTTACTACAGGAGCCATGGCCATGGTTGTTTGAACACCTCATCTATTTGCACTTGTCTCTGCTTCAACTTGCTGCTGCTGAAACTGAGTGGAGAAACTTCATATGCTCCTTCTCTGCTCCTTTTTCTTGACAGTGCTGTATTACTTTTGCCAAAATGGTTGGATTGGCAGGAGAGCAGGGACAGATGTGCTGAGACTAGAGAGCTCACAAAATTCATGCTTCGCTAAAAAAATCCCTGTTATTATTAGCCTTGCAAATTAGGAATGACAGGCTGCTGAGACTTACTGAGTTTATATTTATGTCAAGAAACTGATTGCAAGAAATAAGACATGTCTTAGTAAATTTTACATGGGTACTGGATTGCTATAAGGACCTTTTACAGTCATCTCAGGGCTCAGTTAACACTGCTTGATGTAGGCTTCCATTTTCCACCCACTTTTGACTGCTAAAAATGTTTCCTTCCTTTGCTCCACTGCTTGTGCTCTGACACCTCTAGACTTTTGGAAAGGATCTCTTCCATGGTATGAATAGGTTGCTGTATTAGGCTTTGCTAATAGATGGACTTGGTGAAGACTTCAGTATCACTGACAGTATGGTTAACAGGCTGTAACAGAGAACCTGTCTGGAATGACAGTCATTTTGCCCTACTGCTTTTTAGAGGAGCTGCTTGGAGCAGCAGAGTTTTGTGAGCTGGCTGCAGGGACTGAGGTGATGCTGTATTGGTTTGCTCTAGGTTCACAGCTGGTTTGTCATGTCATCCAAAGGCATGCACTGAAAGCATTGGTAGGTCAACCTTCACCACAAGTCAAGGTCTGTAATAGAAAGGAAGGAAATGTATATGGATTACAAAAAAAGGGACAATTTAGTCTCATCAGAAGTTATAAGAATTTGGAAAACACAACATTTCATTGGACTTTGCAACTTTAGTCAATCATTGTGTCATCAAAAGGAGATTTATGGGAGGCAGATTATCCCACATTGGCCCACTGGAATGTTCTTACACTTTGTAACACTTACATTACAATGTTCAAAAGAGGATGCTGAACTAGGGTCTCAAAGAACAAGGACAAGTTTGAGTTTCTGTATTTTTAATCCAGGAATACATTTTCCTTGTGGGTGAGCCTGAATTAAAATTCTGCTAACTTCTCCATGTTCTTTGCACAATTTCATAATGATTTTTTTTTTTGGTTTTCCCTTTTGCTATTTTGCTTTTGAATATACAGTAATGGGATATGTGTTAGGTTTTCAAATCACTTCACTTTCACAAATGCTAAGGAGAGGACTCCAGCCTAGAATATGATTTCCAGATACGGAGGGATAAGAACAATCCTGGTTTTCAGGAGCTGTCAAGCAATGTGATTATGCATCTGTATAATATACAGACTATTTTGTATTTCAAGGAAAAGAGAGAGGTTAATACCTGATTTGGTTTGTACCTTTGTAAGCACAGCTCTACTTTATTTCCACCTCCAAGTTCCAGTTATTTTATTCTAAATCTTGCACCACTGGGAATCTGCCTTGACCCCTGGAATGACAATGGATTGGAAATTGAAGAGGTCTGCACCCTGGGTTTGTTTTCTTGTTTGTTTGTTTAGGTGTTTGGTGGGGGTATTTTTTTTTTTTTAAATCTCCTTTAGAAATTTTCTGTTTTCTTTGAAATTGAGCAAGGCAAACATAGCCTTTTCTGTAATGCTGTAAGTGGCTACACCACATCTATAATTTTATCTTATCTCATGCTTGATTAAAAGGTTCTTCAGACGTAAAATAACATGATTAATTTTTTTGTGTGTATGTTAATTTCTACTGGAAGATTAAAAAAAGCCCTTTTAATTTGTGCAGAATTAGAGTTCTCTTGCACACATATGTAGATGTAAACTCCCCAAGCATAGGTGCATTCACACATGTACACACTCAGAAGACACACAAGGATATAAGGATAACTAAATTCACATGGAGTATGCAGTAATAAGATTTCCATGTTAGGCATTCAAATTTTCCCATATATCTTTAAATTTTACCCTGTTGCACATAAGTGTTATTGCAACCTATAATTAACTGACCCAGTACTCTATTTTACAATCCCTTTTCATAACTCAGTGCAGAAAAGAGGGGTGTTCATTTAATGAGCAGTTTTCAGCTCTTTGTCAGGGTGTGTTTGGAGGCATGCTTGCAGGTCACTGTGAAGACCCTGTTAGAAGCAGGTTTTTCACTTGTGAAGTCTCCCATATAATTTCCTAAGTTAGTTACTATATAAGCACTTCCAAAAGCTGAGTAACACCCAAGCCAGAAGAAGTTTCATGTTTCATTATTGAAGCAAACTTGTTCCACTAAAGCACAGGAAAACTAACACCTATAGTATCAATTAATTTTGGATGCCCTCTCTGAGATAGCAAGGACTGCATTTTTTCAGAGTAACTGGTATTAGGTACTGAGTACAAGACATGATTTTTATCAGCTTTGATTGTAGCTGAGAGTGTTCAGTGTTTTTGTATATCGACCCTAGAACTTCCAAGTCAGGTCCCCAGAAAATGAAGAACCTAGAATTAATGACCACCCTTGAAAATTTAAATTACTTAATAAACATCATAGGAAATCTAGGGTGGAAGCCAGGATGAAATGTCATTCCCTCCCCCTCTGCAATGTTCACTTTCTTAGTTGTGAAAGCAGTTCTTTCTTTTAATTCCTTGCCTCATTCCTAACCTCAGCTAAAAATAAATTTGCATTCTGCTTTATTTTATGGTCCTGCATCATCCTTAAAAGTAGTTGCAATAAAATAGGGAAAATACGCTCCCCAGTGCTTGTAACTTACTCATCCCACCCTCTGAGTCTTCTCACATGCTTAGTCTGCTTCCCTAGGGACTTCATCCTACTCTATTCTCTTTCTTTATCTCATTCTCATTGTCTTTACCAGTTCTTTCATACATTTCCCAGATTCCTGTCCAACGTGTCTGTCTCTTTCCATTGCCCAACACCTGTTTTTCTCCTCTCCTAGCTACAGGTCCTAATCTCTCATTTCACTCTTTTCGTGCAGTCGGAGTGTCCATCTGTTGTTCCTCCCTCTCCCTCCCCTGCCTTGTCCTCATTTTTTGGCCTACCACTCATTTTTAGCTCATCTTTCCCTATGCCTTCTAGGGTTTATGACTTCTCTTAGCTGTTTTGAGCTTCTCTTCTCCCATTTTACTTCATTCTGTCCTTTCCCCACGTGCAGTAGGCTGGCCCCCGCTCCTCTCTGACAGACACTTCTCCTAGGACAGTGAAAAGGCACTTTAGTCTTCTGAAATCTATACTGGTAGTGGTGACAAGTGTGGTAAAGTCCCGTACGATGAGAACATTTGAGATGGACCTAAAGGCTTCTAGGTCTAGAAATTGCTTATGGCAGCAAAGAAGATATGCATTGCACTCCCTCTGAGGAAATGCAATCCAAATACAAACCAGAAAGTAAAGGAAGAGAAGGGACAGAAGGCTGAGATGTTTCTCTGCGAGTCTGTCCAAGTTTCTGTGTCACTGCTTTTGCATAGATTGTTGTGGCAAGGAATCTTGGAATTGTATCTGAAACAGAAATTAGGGAGAGGCTGAGCCTAGGGAGTATGGTACATGTCTGCAGCTGAGTTAAGAGGGGCCCATCTGCTGTGCAGGGTTTGATGAGTGTTTTCTTCTTCTAAGTGAACTATGCCTACTGTACAAGTGGCAAGTGAATTTTAGATGCATAAGTCAAAATATTCATGTTGCAAGGTTGCTGGTGAATAAAATTTAACAGTCTGATTTTACATTTGTGTCTGTGTGTATATATTTATTTATTTGTTCACATTACATGAAAAATAAAATCTCTGATGTGTTTGCGCTAATAGAAAATGATGCCATTTACACTCCATTGTTAATGTGATTATACGGGATTTATTGACATGGCAAGTTTATTTTAGACATACGAAGACCTGAGGGAGTAGGATTATAATAACAACAATAATTTATCTTTTTAGTGCTAAGAACGAAATAAAGAAAAAAAAAGAAAAAACTTGCTAAGCTTTGTTTAACCTTCAGGGGTTCTGGAAAAGCAGCTGTCACTTTTTAAAGTCTTATTTAATATATGCAATCCTTTTTCATCTGGATCCTGAATTGATACTGCAGCTGTGCTGGAGGAAAAGGAAGCTTCCACCTTTCCAAGTCCAGAACAATGTACTTAATCTTGGAGACAAGCACTGAGAACAAAAGGGAGTGTCCTTGCATGAATCTGATTATTCTGGCACAGAAGTGGTGGCAGTGGATTTCTGTGTCTAGTCTACTGTTGCTAATAGTGATTTCTGTAAGTTGATGGAGCACAGAGTACCTTATTACCAAATGCCTTCACAGACATGTTTTACAATCATTGCCATGTCACAGTTGTACAGTGCTGTGCTCTGAAGTGTTGTGAAGGCCCTTAGGCAGCCTCAATGTAAAAACATTTGCTGAAGAATCATGAAGACAACTATCATCATTCAAGGGTGAATTTTAGTTCAAGATAATCTTTATCCACAAATAAAATCTGTCATTTGGTTCATTGCTTCAGTAAAATGATTTTTAAATTGTTTTACAGGGGCAAGAATAGTTTAGTCTATTCTTGGCAGTTAATCATATTTGCTAAGCTATTTAAATAATTCAGTAACTTTCATGAGTTATGCATTGCTTATTGTAGGGAATTACATCAGTCTGTCCTTTCATCAGTGTAGGTGTGTATAAACCAACAGATGCAAAAATAGAATTATAGAATCATCAAGTCCAACCATCCACCCAGCACTGCCCCTGTAACCCCTAAACCACATCACCCAGAGCCAGATCCAGATATGTCTTGAACACCTCCAGGGATGTGACTCCACCGCAACCATGGGCAACCTGTTCCAATGTCTGACTATCCTAACAGTGAAAAATTTTTTCTAATATCTTATCTGAATCTCCCGTGTCCCAGCTAAAGGTAATTTTCTCTAGTCCTCTCACTGAAGGCATGGTGGAAGAGACCAGCCCCCACCTCACTACAACCTCCTTTCGAGTACTTCTAGAGAGCAATGAGGTTCACCCTGATCCTCCTCCAGACTGAACAAACCCAGCCCCCTCAGGTTCCTCATAAGACAAAACGTCCTGTGAGGGACAGCAAAAATGTTTCAGGGCTCCCAGCTCTACAGTCATTGAAGGTTGCTGTCAGGGTGAGATCATGTACCAGACCCTTTTCTGCACTGCTTTTCTTTGGAAGAAAATCTGCCTGTTTGGGCTGGACAGGAGCAGCAGCAGGCACCAGGCAGAGACAAGTGCCCAGACAATCATCGGCTGCTTAACTCCCGGCACCGACCTCTAACTCAATCTTTGCCAAGTTCTCTGTGAGCAGGTAAGTGTGCTGAACATGCCATGTGATATTTCCTATCAGTTGGGCTGCCTGATGGGTGCAATCACTCCTTTTTTAGTTTTCCTGTGTAAGAGAGTTGGCAGATGCTCTTCCAAGAGACACAGTTTTCTCTTGTTTGTCTGGATGCCAGCTGAAACCAGTTGGACGGCTTTAAATCTTTTATAAAAACAACTATGTAAAAGCTTTGCTTTAACGTGTCCAACTACCCACAAAAAATCTAAAAATAATAAATTCCCTCTTCTTCAGAATTAGAGCTTGTTCTCCCAGTAGGAGTGTGTGAACTTGCTTTATTGGCTTTTTTTGTAGCTGCCTTCTATTGACAGAAGTGAGGCCTGAAGATGCGAAGGGACAGTTCAGGCATGTTTGGGGAACCCAACCCCAAATTCTTGAGTCTCAGTTGCAGTGGCTGTTTTTACTCCTTTTCTGTTAAAAAATAAAAAGGAATCAAAGCAATTGACAGCATTTTATCATTCCCCCCCCCCAATTCATTTGTCCATGAAAGCACCCAAAAATGTGAAAGATGGGGAGACGTCTTCTTTTAAGGATGTGAGTACACCTGGTGATTTCAGTAGGAGACAAGAGCACAGCTAGAACTGGGGTGAAGCACATACAATTAAACAAATTACTAAATCTGAGTCAGGAAGAGGATTCTCTCCAGGCCAGGCAGGGCATCGAGTGTATTTGCCCACAAATTCTCATGCCTACAGTAATTGTGTGTCTTTGTAGTGCAGTATACACTACAAAGTATGCAGGCTTCAGTTTATTACTGGTGATGAAAATTGTGTTATGGTGTATTATAATATGCAGCCAAGTAAAACGGATTTCCTTTAGGTTTTCTTTGCCCCAGATATATGTTATGCGTTCCCTTCAACTTACTGACAGAATTGTCTACTGAATGAGGTATGGGCAAGGTGTCAGGATTTAACTCCCAGGCCTGTCAACATTTGCGATGACTAAACAAGTTAATTAGGACTAGCTCATCTGAGAAATTTAAGGATATAATTCCAGGTGATAATGACGAATCTTTAGCTGCTGCTGAATCCTTAGTTCCATAATTGCTAAATTAGGTCATTCAGCCTTATGGTTTCTGAGAGCCTCCTTCCTCAGAAAATAATTCTTTCCAAGGAGATGCAGAAGCCAGGGAGTCAAAGCTGCAGCTGATGACAGAATAGGTTTAGCAGTATGTTTACATGCATTAATTCCTCATTAGTACACTGTGAGGGAGCTGAGATACAAGCTGTAGTATCTCCTCACCTCACAGGAATGATGGAAGCATTAGAAATCGTGAGAAAAACATAAGCACAAGACCCTCCAGGTTGCACTGGATGTCCATTAAAAATTTCAGTAGTTGTGATCCTTCAAATGAAAGAACTTAATTAAAAAATTGAAATAATCTAATTTAACAAATCAGGATTTGGCCAGGAAAATGGACTTGAGCCTATTAGTCTTGAGAGGACTACTTTTGGTACTGTCATAACACAACTGCATAAGACATCATTTAACGCTTCACCTGGAAAATAGCATTTCAGTTCACATTCTGTGCTAAATTCAACTTGTGGCATTGGATCGCTGAGAGCAGATAGGTGTTACAAGTTACCATGGCACCTTATTGGTGATTTCCACTTCATGGTTCCCTCGAGCAGCAGTATCTTTTGAATATTCCACAACGCTGCATCCTGGAATGGTGTGTTTGTATTGTGTTTCTTTTTCAATTTTTGTTTTCAGGTATAACACTGAAACTGAGTTTTTAAGATTGAGTGTTCTTCTTTGAAGACACAAACTTGAGGTGTGAAACATGAACAGCTCAGAGCAAGTGCTGGGACTATTTGCACTGCTGGGTCTGTCCACCTCTGCAGCACGGCTTGGCAAGTAATGTGGCTGCAGTTTGGCAGCATTTTGGGATGCCAGCAGCACAGAGGTTTCTTGACATAAGTGTGAACTGTATTTAGGAATGAATTAAAGTTTCATTCTTCATATTAAAGGTGTTATACAGGTTGCTTGCTGCTCTCCAAAGGAGATGGGCAGCTGAGCTGTTCAGAAGATAACAGCACACTGCTGAATAACCTGTTGAGCAAATAACTGTCCGTGCCTTCAGAGTGCAGCAATATCGACTGTTCAGAGAAAACAGCACGGAAAATGTCTGACAATAGTAAAGTCTCACAAAATTTATTCTCATATATTTATTACTCAGACTTAATTATTTATCACAGTGAAATGTATAAAGCTGTTTACTTTTGTACTCTTAAGGGCTTTTGGGACATTTTGAAACAGTATAGAAATAGATGGCATGTTATAGCTGCTACATTTCAGAGTCTTGCTGTGTTTTCAGGACACACTAAGATCATCAATGACAATTTTTTTTTTTTTTTTGCCATATTGATTCAGCTCTCTTCAGTCCTCACAGCTGCCTCTCCAACTGGGACTGACTTCCATCTCTGTCAGGATGTGCTGCAACTCAAGGAGGATTTTCATTATGTTCACTCAAATGGCCATTTCTTCAACAGACATGTTATTTTCTCTGAAATCCTGTTTTCTTGGACCCTGCAGGAAAGCATTGGAGTGAGAGATACAATGAATTATTCATTGGAGTGACTGGGTCTGGTATGTGGCAGTAGTGTATTTCAAAACAGTACAAAACAGTGTGCAGTGAGTAGCAGCAGTGTTATGTGATTTTCTGCTTATAGTGTCTTTTCAGTCTCTAAGAACTAAAATTCAGAGTATATATTGAAGCGGATGTTGGAATGTTTTCCTGTTTTCTGACATGGCATGAGCTTTATGTGTTCTTAAAACTCAAGGCTTGGGGAATGCTCTTGTTCTGTCTGCAGTGTCTGGCTTGGTACAGGCAAGCATTCAGCTCTGCCTGCGGCTTCCAGAGTAGCCCACAACTGAGGAAGAGGAAGAACTGCTATGAAAACAAGTTGTGGGAAATCCAAGCATTCAGGAAAAGAGTGTTTCAACTTGGAACATTCTTGTGGACTCCACAGTGAGGTCACTTAGGAGGATATGCAGGGGAGGATCCTGTCTGTAGTCTACCAGGGGAGCATAGCATGGGAGGTGCTATGATCCAATTATGGCGATTATTAGAGATGCCTCTGCCTGAATAAAGGTGCAAACAGGACCATGTGCCAAAGTCAATTGTAAGGATTTTATTTAACAGTAAATATGGGGTAGAGAGAGGTAGAAAGAAATAGGGAAAAGAGAGAGTGGGAGAGAGAGAGTGACAGAAAGACAGATTCTGTGGAAAGATAATCACCACTTCTGTAGATCCAGTAGCGTCACACTGGTCCTCTTCTTTTGGTCTTCTCAGTGGTGAGGGTCCCCACAAAACATAGAGTTCAGTGAGTTAGGATTATGTTCAGGTGCAGGTGGGAATACCCAAGCACCCTCCCTGGCAGGAGTTTTGCATTTTCTTTTGCAACACCAGATCTGTGCAACATTTGTGGATGNACAAACCAACAGCACTACGACAGTGCACAGTCCTCTGGTGGAAGGCCTCAGAAAGGCCTCAGTGTCTGAGGGGCACTTCAGGGGTCTTTGATGGTTTATGAACCCTTCTGAGACATGACAGATGCCCGTCATGTGAATGTGATCTTTCCTTCGGGTGGTGGGGAGTTTTACAACCAATCTAGCTTATGTAAGAGAAGACACTTGGCATGGAAAAAAGCACCGTCTGCAGGGTCTGCTTCTTACCTGGCCCAAAACTCAGTTTGTAGTCTCTGGTGGTCGATGTTCACTCCCCCTGTCTTATGCAGACCACCGGTTTNATGCAGACCACAGGTTTTGCCATCACACCCCCAAAAACTCTCCTGCTTCTTGGTTCGTGGGGAAGAATGTGGAAACCCAGACTCAGCAAATGAGTCTGTGGGCTATAGCCTCCTCCAGCCTTGTTTACATCTTTTTAGACCTGAGATGATTGGACTACAGTACTACCTTTATTTTATCTCAAGTTCCCGTCAAGTGGCTTAACTCACAGTCCAACTTCCCAAAATCCAGGAGGCATACTGGATGCATACACCCCAGGGAGGGTGGCCTTCGGTGGAGCAGATGAGCAGTTGCTTCTTTGCACACTTCGCTACAGTGGACAAAGTCCTTTGGTGATCTTAACAGTGTTTAAGAATTATAATTTTTAAGTCTGTTACAGGAGGCCGAAGAGCGCACACTGCTGGGAGGGTTCCTGGGAAATAGTGAAGGAGGTCAGGTTGTCCACGGGAAGAGACAGCTTTCCCTTGATTTAATAGGCTAAGTCTTCAGTAGGCCTTCAATAGGCTACATAGAAAATGTAGTCCTGTTCTCCTGATATTTTTCTGGAGCTGGTGGCAGAGGATGACTTGTAAGCTTTATCAGAGGCTACTGGACCTTGATGTGACAGGAAAAAGGGAGCCCTGGAACATGTATTTACTTGAATCAGCCAATTTGCTTGTTTGTCCAGAATGTTAATTATTCCTTGGGGGGAAAAAAAACCCCAAATAAACCAAAACCATATTTGAAGACACTGTAAATCCAGGTAGCACACAGCTGTCATTCATTTTTCACAAGAAAAAAAGGAAGGTCTATTTTTGTTCTTAAGCAATCTTTTCACTTTCCTTCTTTTAAAGCACAATGACAGTTAATGATTAATAGACACAGTCCACCGTGCTGCCAGCAGGAAGCCATCATAAGTGTGGAGGAAGTCTAAATAATTGAAAGGAAAAGGTGACAGAGGCAGCCATTAGTTCTTCTGGATAAGAAATTCTTCATTGCCTGGCTATTTGCCCAAATGAAAGGGAAAATCTACCATTTGAGCAGCACAATCTGTAGACTTCATTATGCACTTCTCTTGGGGACAAAAGAAACAACTGGGCTCAGTCTTTTTAAATTAAGAGAAATTGGTGCAAAATCCCCTCATTTTTAATGGTGTCACAACACATTATTGGGCTTGCAACATAACCAGCTTGTCAGAAGTAACTGGGCGGCATTCCAGAAACAAACACCCTACAGCAGAAT
>VYZQ01042740.1:30444-43006 GCA_013400655.1 Mystacornis crossleyi | reverse complement strand
CTCCTGAGCTAGCCCTCCCCTTGGACAAAAATCCCGGCGAGCCCTGAATCTTGGTCTTTCATCACTGGACCCTTCAGAGGATTAAAACCTTTGGAAACCCATACGAGAGACCCCTCCTTTCTTCTTTACCCCTGTGGACCCATAGCATCACCGGGCAGCAGCCTGCCACCTAAGAGGATACCGCAGAGTCCTCTATACTGTAGAGACCACCAGGACGTCTCCAGTAGGATGCGGTGGCCCTCAGGCAGCCCTGCACCACAGCATCTACAGATATCCACTGAGATAATGGAAAGCATGAGGAGAAATTAATCTCAAGCAAGAATTTTGAAAGCAGGATTTAGTTCTGAAACATCCATGACAATTCTCCTTAGGTGAGCAGAGATCTTCCACTTCTAGGAACTGCCATAATGCCCGTGGCTGTTAACATATGAATAGCTTGATTTCAGGGTTCAAAACTTTGGCTGAGTGCTCTGGAGAGGAAGTGTTACACTGCCCAAAGGAATGCTTCTGTGTTTACATAATGTTCCATGTGTCTTCACCAGAGGCTTCAGCTCCACCTTTCTGGTCTGGGGACCGCATTTTTAAACAGCAGATAGGGTGGAAGGCTGCACTATGGTGTAATTTTCTTTGCTGATGAAGCTGTTTGCCAGCTGACCTGTGTTGACAGAGAGCTGTCTTGTTGCACTCAGCTAGAAGCACATACGAAACACATACATGTGAGAAGTTCAGCCTTTCCACTATTTCAAGAAAACTAACAGATATGATTGTTTTTAATCTTTAGGCATTGGTTGAAGTATAAAAAACCTCCTTTGCATCTAGTTTAATTTGAAATGCATCCAGAAGCACCTCTTAAAAGTCTAAAAACCTTTAAAACCCATTATATCCTTTCAGTTTATTCCTTATTCATTATATGCATTTTAGTGCTACTGAAATAAAACTCTCCTAAAAAGGCATGCGGATGAGTGTGTAGCACAAACATGCAAACTTAACCACATCATTTACAAGATGAACAAAGCCTGCCACTGCTAGAAAGAAGCTATTTTTAAGGTGCTTATTTAGATACTGTAGTAAAAGGTTCTCCACTTTGCCATATATCCATGGTTTTCCCATTTTTTCCCAGCCTTTAGCTGTTGTCCACTGATTGCTAGGTCAGAAACTTCCTGAATGTGGCTAGCGGGACTCACATGAGGACTTCGGCAATGTACTACCCCTAAGAAAAATGAAGTTACCCTTCCTCAGCTCCTCACAATTGCAATGATGCATTGTTTTGCTCACTTGTGGTCCAGAACTGCTACTGCCTGATGGCTCCTGTAGCCTCCCCTATGCTTCAGCTTCCTACTGAATGACTGCTGTTCATTCTCCTCCATATTTGTTAAGTCTTATGGACTTCCCATAGCAAATTGATTTTGCATGCTGTGGGTCTCTGTACCTGACTACCACAATATATTTCAGTTTCAGTTTCGGGTAAGTACTGTTTAGGAAACTCCATTTATACACCTTTTCTTTTGGAAGTTTTCATTTTGTGTGCAAACTTTTGAGTAAATGTGATGTTTTTTGATCCTCAGCGTATTTTGCATTTTCCTCTTTTTCACTACTGCAGTTGTTACATTACTGCACATTTGATACATGTGCAAAATGCAGTTCACATTGGGAACACAGAAAAGACCACCTACTCAGAGTTTGTCAAGTCTACTTCACTTACATTCTTTTTCAAGTACTGAACATAAATGGGTTTGAAACAGTTTGGCACAAATATTCATACAAAGTCATAATGAAATTGAAAAAAACCATATCGTAGGCTTCTCATAAATAAGAGTCTTAATTTTCAACTGATTGGAGAATGAGTATGAAAGATGATTCCCTGATTTGTTTGACCCATTGCTCATTAAGGGTTCATGGCCCCAGTACTGACTGCTGCATACCAATGGTGAAATTCAACAGGACTCTATACTCTCCAGAATGTAGCACCTCCCTGCAAAATACCAACCTCTGCCCTGATAGATTAGCTCACCTCAGCAGCCCTGTTGTGCCTGCCCATTACACATGTTTGCTGTGGCCCTCCATGCAACTCACAAGGTGACAAACCCTTCTTTTACTCAAATTAAGTGGTTAGGAATGGAACCTTCCAGAAGGAAATGGATGGGAGGCAGTTTGGCACCTTGATGACTTGCTTGTGTCCTTAAGGACAGCCCATGTCAGTCTGAGGACATATTACTACATAATTCAGTATTTGGCATATACTGTACCTTTCTTTTCTGGAAACATACTCATACTTCAGTTTCATTACCTCATTTTGAGAAACTGCATCTTGATCTATGAGGTGGACCAAGAGTTGAGAAAGACTGTTAAAAGACAACAGAAGCAGGAGACAAAATCAAGAGTCCATCTGCAAGAAGTCCAGCGCTGTAATGGATTAAACAACTATGAGAAAAAAGGTAGTTTGATCTACAGCTTCAGAATCCTGGCTTTACTGGGGATGTGACAAGCTAGTGCCTCTAATCTTTATTTCCATGAAACACCCATGCATTCTAGTGCAAAGCAACTCTGATGAAATACTAATTTCACTGTACATTGACATCTCAGTGTTCTTCACAGGGATCACAGATATGACAGATATATGGGAGTTTGGCACCATCCTAAAAAAAGCAGTCAGATGCTAGGCAGTATTGTCCTGAAGATCCTAAAAATCTGTTACGTGCAATGAGAGCAAATCCGTGGCTGACAGATGCAAAAACAAATCTTATGAGGGGCAGCTGAGGGAGCTAGAGTTGTTTAGTTTGGAGGAGACTCAGGGGGAATCACGTTGCTCTCTGCACGTGATCTGGAAGGAGGTGGTAGTGAGGTGGGGGTTGTCCTCTTCTGCTGTGATTAAAGTGAAAGTGTGGAAATGGCCTTAATTTGCACCAGGTGAGTTTCACGTTAGATATTAGAAAAAAAATCCCAGTAAAGNTCTGTATTAGAAAAGCCATCTATATCACAAGGATATAAACCACACTAGAAAAAAAAAGTGGGCACATGCTGGTTTTGGCTGGGGTGGAGATAATTTTCTTCATAGTAGCTATCATGGAGTATTCTTTGGATTTGTGCTGAAACCAGTGTTGATAGCACGTCATGTCTTAGCTATTTTTANAAATCTTATGAGGGGCAGCTGAGGGAGCTAGAGTTGTTTAGTTTGGAGGAGACTCAGGGGGAATCACGTTGCTCTCTGCACGTGATCTGGAAGGAGGTGGTAGTGAGGTGGGGGTTCTCCTCTTCTGCTGTGATTAAAGTGAAAGTGTGGAAATGGCCTTAATTTGCACCAGGTGAGTTTCACGTTAGATATTAGAAAAAAAATCCCAGTCACTGAAAGAGTAGTTAGACATCGAAATATGTTCCCAGGGAGGTGGTGGAGTCACCATCTTTGAATGTGTTCAAGAGGTATCTGCATGTGGCACCTGGGGATATGGATTAGATTTTTTACCAAACAGCTCCCTTAATAAAAACAGCTTCTGAGTCATCATGTCTAGTGACTATCTTTCAGAAGCATCAAATTACATAAACTGATTAAATGCTAATGCCAGAAGGCAATGTGAATGCAGTGTGAAATGCTGATACACAGACGGAGAGTTGGTGGTGTCTAACTGTTAGTTAATTAAGCTATAACAACACACTCAACTGCATTGAGAGAACAATTTTTCTGTATTAGAAAAGCCATCTATATCACAAGGATATAAACCACACTAGAAAAAAAAAGTGGGCACATGCTGGTTTTGGCTGGGGTGGAGATAATTTTCTTCATAGTAGCTATCATGGAGTATTCTTTGGATTTGTGCTGAAACCAGTGTTGATAGCACGTCATGTCTTAGCTATTTTTAAGCAGGGCTTACACAGTGTCAAGGCCTTTTTTGCTTGTCCCCCCCCCCCCCCCCAGCCAGGAGTTTGGGGGTGCACAGGAAGTTGGGAGGGGACAGAGCTAGAGCAGCTGAGCCCCACTGACTACAGGGATATCCCATCCCGTATGGCATTGTGTTTGGCATATAAATCTGGAGGCAGAAGGAGGAAGGGGGGCATTCTTAGTGACAGCATTTGTCTTTCCAAGTCACTATTACATGTGATGGAGCCCTGCTCTCCTGGGGATGGATGAACATCTAACACCTGCCTGCCAAAGGGAAGTGGTGGATTAATTCCTTGTTTTGCTTTTCCTCCGTGTGCAGCGTTTTCTTTACCTGNTTTACCAAACAGCTCCCTTAATAAAAACAGCTTCTGAGTCATCATGTCTAGTGACTATCTTTCAGAAGCATCAAATTACATAAACTGATTAAATGCTAATGCCAGAAGGCAATGTGAATGCAGTGTGAAATGCTGATACACAGACGGAGAGTTGGTGGTGTCTAACTGTTAGTTAATTAAGCTATAACAACACACTCAACTGCATTGAGAGAACAATTTTTCTGTATTAGAAAAGCCATCTATATCACAAGGATATAAACCACACTAGAAAAAAAAAGTGGGCACATGCTGGTTTTGGCTGGGGTGGAGATAATTTTCTTCATAGTAGCTATCATGGAGTATTCTTTGGATTTGTGCTGAAACCAGTGTTGATAGCACGTCATGTCTTAGCTATTTTTAAGCAGGGCTTACACAGTGTCAAGGCCTTTTTTGCTTGTTACCCCACCCCCCCCCAGCCAGGAGGTTGGGGGGGCACAGGAAGTTGGGAGGGGACAGAGCTAGAGCAGCTGAGCCCCACTGACTACAGGGATATCCCATCCCGTATGGCATTGTGTTTGGCATATAAATCTGGAGGCAGAAGGAGGAAGGGGGGCATTCTTAGTGACAGCATTTGTCTTTCCAAGTCACTATTACATGTGATGGAGCCCTGCTCTCCTGGGGATGGATGAACATCTAACACCTGCCTGCCAAAGGGAAGTGGTGGATTAATTCCTTGTTTTGCTTTTCCTCCGTGTGCAGCGTTTTCTTTACCTGTAAACTGTCTG
Source organism: Mystacornis crossleyi (assembly GCA_013400655.1). NCBI lineage: Eukaryota > Metazoa > Chordata > Aves > Passeriformes > Timaliidae > Mystacornis > Mystacornis crossleyi. Next base: position 38,033 of record VYZQ01042740.1, on the reverse strand, counting down.
TATCTCAATCCACGGGCTTTCTCACTTTCACTCTTCACATTCTCTTCTGATCGTACCAGGAAGTGGGTGAGTGAGTGGCTGTGGGGGGCTCAGTTGCCCTCTAGGATAAATCACAACAGCAGAGTAGTCCCTGAATTGACTCTGGTAGTTGCTGTATCCAACTTAGTGTACAGCTTAGTGGCAATCAGCTTATGAAGTGCAGGTAAAATGGAGAGGTTCTTTATCTTCGGTTTGAAAGCAGACTAAATATAGGAAAAAAAAACATCAAGGCAGACTGAGCATGTAGTGGAATAAAAGAAGAACCAGACCCAATACAGTTTCTAGAGTTCAAGATTTTTTGAGTTTTAAACAAATGAACTGTTCCTTAGACCTTTTCTGAAAACTAACTCACTAACAGCTCAGGGTTTCCAGTGATCTCTCTAGCATACAGAAAATTTTTCTGTCTATTATTCTTCTCTTCCTTGGTCTCTGTAACTCCTCTAAGTCAAAGAAGGTCTTTCTTTACTGGGAAACACTTTGGCCTCTGTGCAGTGTTTTCTTGTATGTGAACACAGCTCATAGCTGTGAGTGCCCTCTCACTGGGTAGAAGTCACTATGAGTAACTGCACTGGAACATGTAACCTCACCATTATCCCATTAACAGATGTCTGGTTTAAGAAGAGGACTAGGCTCTAGCTATAAAATTTGAAAACCTAGTCTTGAGAAATGAAGCCTGAAATTTTGCTATCACGATTCAGTTACAGACTTCTGCAAACACTTTTTATCTTTAGCAGCCTCACCGTAGGAGTGGAGGCTTTCCTCAGCTGATGTACAGAGTCAAGAACACGGTGGTAGAAGGCTTATTTGCTGCAAAGCTGATTTATTGGTGAGATAGGTGTTTTCCGTGTGAACCTGGCTTGCACTTGGCAGCAGATATGGAGTAAGAAATATATTTTGCCTGAAGGCATGCTGGCAACTTTAGAAGTACTTTCCCTTTTGCTTTCTGGTGCTTTCTGCTTTCCTTTCTGATCTTTGGTAGAGGTGATTCTAACAAGTTACCTGCTGTTGTGGAAAGTTACAATAAAAGCAAGTCCTATAATTCCTTCTCTGATGCATGGCTATGATTCTGGCTTTTGATGTTTCCCTTCAGCCCTTTAGACTGCTATGAGCGCTGGGAAGTTTTGTAGCCTGTGAGGCACAGGCACATGTGTGCTGTTTCTGCAGAACTAAGTATCTCTTCCATCACTGCTTCCAGTTACAGAATGTGGAGCTTATTGAACACTATAGATTTTTCCAGTTTCATATACTAATTGTTAGCAGTCACCTTACATATAGCTATGGCCTGCAGCCCAGCTTGAAATGAGGAACTTTTCAAGCAGCCCTGACCTTGCAGTAAGGTTTTAAGAGACATGATTCTTAACATTCTTTAGGACATGCCTGAAAGGCAAATGCTGCTTCCCCCAAAGAGCTAGAGTATCGTTCCAACAAGCACACTCCTGCATGAAAAAACATGATATTAATCAAAGCCTACAAGAGAAACAGATTGTACCTGCGTGAGTGCAGCCTCCTTGTGCCATAGTATGAAAATTAGTCATTTCTCCCCAGTCATAAGGGGAGGTATAACTCTTACCCAAAATAACTTTCCCAGTACTATTAATTTTACCTAAAACTGAACAGTGAGTAATTCCCACTGTTACAACCAGCCACAAATGACCAAACACAACCTCTTTCTAAAATGTGACCAGCTCCTTCTTTGGAACTAATGCTCTCTGATGGTGTCTTTTTGCCTCACCTTCCACATCGGTCCCTCCACCTGGATATGACTGCTTCTACCTATGGTATGAAGGAAGAGGAATATCCTCCCTTCAGGAAGAGGAAGAGTAAAATCAGAAAGAGATTTTAAATCAAAGAAATTGCAAGAATCCCTTAAGAAAATGTTTAGATGTGACTTTTCCAGTTTGAGGAAATTTCAGAAGACCATAAAAGATTTTCCCACCTGAGGTTTCACAACAGAGCACATACCATTTCAGAGGCTGTGCATCACGACAATACATGCTCGTTTTCAGAATATAGTTTATTAGTCACTGTAAACTCAGCAGTTTTGCTGATGGATTTTTTTCAATATCTGACTTTCTCATTACAAAGCTTTTAGTTCAAATACATTACTTTGTCCTATTAAAACAGGGAATCACCTCTGATGCAAGTCCAAGGGCACACATGCTTGGAAATTTGATCTGTGCAGTAGCCACTGGTTGCAGAGAAACTTTCGGAAAGTTTTGAAAACTTTAGAAGCCTCTTTTGAAAGATCTTATTTGGTCCAGTGATGCCATGATGATTTTTTGCCTTTTCTTTTATGCCCCTTTTATATACTCTTTTATGTATCCTCAGTGCTTTTAGCCCACATACTTGTAATTCCTTAAGTCTGATAACTTAGCTTAGACCCAATATTCTGTTAAGCCAGGAAACCAAACATCCTAGACGCCTCACAGTTGGAAGCCAGAAAGCCCTAGAAACCAAGGTACTTTCTAGAACACATTCTGTAAACTAAGATAGGCCTATCCAGCGGGGGGGATTCCTTGGAATGGGGGGTTCATTGAAGTCTCTCACTGGGGAATCTTTGATAGATACGCTAATTTGCAAGGCCTACAAATTGTATACATGATCTATCATGTGTGTGCATTTCGGTGTGCATTTTGGCGCGCATTTTGGCGCATTCCACTTTGGCAAAGTGGTGCACCTAAGGATCCTTAAATAAACACGAAGGTAAAAACCCCTTTTTCTCTTAACCGTGTTTGGCTCTTAGTTTTAAGACCAGGGAAAGGCAACACCAATGTTCTCTGTCTCCCTTCGGACAACTCTCCAGGCAGAACATTAGCTGGGTATGTTTATTTTGGATAGCAAGGATTCATGGGTCACTAGGAGAGTGTCTCCTACTCAAATGAGGTCTACAGGGTTCCATCTCTGTTGCTGCCTACTGAGGGCGGCCAGGACAGTTAGAAGCCATGTGCTAGGCTGTGTTCCTTTGTTTCCAAACCCGCGAAAAAGTCCTGTTTACTACTGGACCATTTGAATGTAACCAGGTTCCCTGGGACGGTTTTAATTCACTGCTACCTCAAACTCACCTCCTGTATAAAGGAGGCTGGCAAGTCGCCCGCCTCCGCCTTTACCTGTTTCTCTTCTGGACTTTACCTGCTTTTCCCCGCGGGATTCACTCACTACCTCGTGGGAAGAACGGGCTCCAGGAACAAAAGCTTGGAAAAGGACAATATCTCGCTCTTTCATTCCTGTTCATATCGCAGAGACTATTAGCATCCAGTCTGCCTGGTTCCAGCACATCCGGAGTTGGCGGGATATGGTCCGCAGCGGAGAGACAGTAAAAACCGCTCCTCTGGGGACAGCGGGGGCAGATCAGCCAGGTGAAAACCTGGACCTGCTGAGCAAACGCTGGGAAGGATACATCTCAATCCTACTGAATATTAGAATTTGACTAATGTGTTACCAACAACAAACTTTAACAAAATCACACATGAAACAACACTAAATGACTTAAGGAAAAAGAGATATACTGTAAAAATTAATCAGTTTAAATGCACATATTCTGCATAAAGAAAATGTCATTATTAGCTATATTTTACAGAACAGATATAATAAAGAAAAAGTGGTGAATAAATAGGACAATGCTCTACATTTCGTGTATCAGTAAATAATGAGCTTTAGCTGTAGGAGAGTCTTTAGTGCTGTCATCTGTAACCACTAGGACTTATTGCTTGCACTGAAATATAAAGGTCAGAATATACTTTCAAAACATTCCACTAAAAATGGAAATCTATTGATTTGATATGGTTTAAAATAACATTATCACTGACAGTGGTTCTTAATCTTCAGGGTTAATTTTAAGTCATGGATTATTTTTTAAAAAATTTTTGGTTGGTTTCCTATTGGTTGATCTATTTTAAATGGGTTATGGTCATTTGAAAACCTGATGCATCAGTTATGTGGTTTCATATTGAACATATCATCAACCTCCCATTATTTGTGAGGTTACCTATAGGTCAGTTTGGTGCACTTAAAAGAGGAAAAGACCATCATCAAACTCCTGGTGATAAACCTTGTAGTAAATGTAAGTCCTACACTCTTACCTAAAATAAAAAACAGATTATGTCAGATAAATACTGATTAATCTCAAACAGTAAATAGATAAATTAACTTGTGTCCCTTTGTTTTTTCACAAGCACAGAGTAGTTATAAACCTGCCTAACTTGTCATTTAAACTGAGTTTATAAGTGGTTGCTTAAGTGAAATAACAGTAAACATACAGGCTATACTGATGAATGTTCATTTAAGGCTTTGCAGAGGTTTGTTATTTTCACTTATACCCAGATTTGTTCACTAATTTAACTCTACTAATTTTGGCAGAATTACTCTTTACTGGCACAAATCAAGAGTGTCTGATAGGGAGAGGTGTGACTGAGGAATTTGGCTGGCTTTTACACCCATCTGGCTATATGACTACTACAGCGAAGGAGATGGATAAAGGACAGAAGACAAAAGCAGTGAAGTAGAAGCAGAAGCAGAAGCAGAGCTAGGAAATGGGTTGGTTTGAATAGGTACCCAGACCCTGGGCCTGAAGTAGTGGCCACTGCTTATGGGTTAAATTACAGTACAACCCATCCCACAAACTTGTTGTCATACCACTTGCTAGCTCGTAGTTTCATTGCTGACAACTAGCTAGTCACTGAACGGTGGCTATCTAGAGAAGTTTGTAGGTAGGTCAAGACCTGAGGTGTTTTCATAATCTCTGGATCTTGTCTCAGATGACCTCTGCTGCATCCATCCCTCAGCACAGCCCTGTATGATTGGACAGGTAGGAAGGCTGAATGAAGCCACTTTTTGTTTTTTTTCACCTCTGTAGACTGCTACAAAGACAGTCATCACAGGGTCTTCAAAGGGCAGACAACACAGGGCAGAATAACGACTGAACAGTTTGTGATATACCAAGAATCCTGAGATAAGTTTCCAGAAATCAGAGTTCCTGACACTAGAAATTTTGCACTGCAACTTAATTCAAGTGAGATTAAGACTTTTTGGTATTCTATTTATACTGCTTTATCTTGGAGTCAGAGTGGGCACTGGAGAGCCATGAAAACACATTTCTAATAATCCCAGCTCTCTGAGGAGTGTTGTTCCCACTTCAAATAACCCACCTACAGAATGGAGATAACAGTAAATACTGCCCTGTCTTGTGTGGACATGAGGTATGAGGCTTTGCTCCATAGTATTTCAAACATACAAATTTATATAGTTATTTACAATAAAAATAAGGCTTTCAATGCTGAGTAGAGAAAAGGTATTATATTATTATCTCCAGTTTTAAATATTTTTGGTGAAGTTATGTTTCCCCACTGTGGAGATTTTCTTAAAGATAGTAGAACTCAGGTTTAACATCAAGAAGTTATTGCAGAGGTGTCTGTTTTTATCAGTGAGACTTCGTTAAACACAGAAAATTTTTGGTTTTTTCTTATTTAATTCACGCATGCACATGATTTCTATGTACACTATGATCTTCTGCTTTACCATGTGGTAGTTAAAAGCCCTTAATTCTGTTCTAGCACAACCAAGACTACAGTTCATGTTGTTTTCACTGTCTTGGGCTAAGAAAATCTTGATCTGCTTTGAGGCTTATAGTGGGAACCTTGCAATTTTTTTTCTTTTATTGTTTCTTAAAACAGCCTGTTCCTAGGGAAAAATGACCTTGTTAGAAAAGAAGTACTGTTGAAATCTGGAAAAATTACTCAAGTGAATCCTGGTGGCTCAAAAATGGAAGGTAATGAAAATACACTTTCTGTAAGTTCTCTTTACAGAACTCCATGAGGTGACCAGAATACCGACTGCACAGTACTGGAAGCTTTGTCCTTTTCTGTGGGCCTCCCTGGAAAACATCACGTTTTCCAGACAGATGTTCCATATGATGTCCCAAATCGCAAGAGAAACTCTACCTGTGCATGTGTAGGAGGAAGACACACAAATTTAGAGGTTGATTTCTTTGATAGTTGAAACTTACAGAGTCCAGTTGGAGTCTCCTTGCTATGACTATATTTAACCTAATGAATCTGAAAGCATGCCCAGGCTTCTTGACCGAAGCGTGTACCTTCTCTCATCTGCACTATGATGAAATGAGAGACAGAAGTTCCTCTGGAACTGGTTTCTTCAGAAGAAACTTGGGTATCTAAGTCAGAAGGAAGCCATACTACTTTTCTAACAGATTCTTCATCTAACAATCAGATGACCCTGGTATACATTACTCACTGCACTCATACCTTAGTATATTTAAAGATTAATCAGAAATGTATTTTTTTTTCTTTTTTACTCTGACAGCTCATCTAGATGCCAGGTATTTTTTCCTCCTTTTGAGTAGAAGATCTGTTATATACTGGGCTGGAACAGTATTTTCCCTAACTCTGCTCTCTTTATCACAGACTCTAGAAAGTTTGCTGTTGTTTTGAAAAGAATAGACGGAGACTTAAAAACGTATACCAATGGCCTTTTACAAGAAGATAACAAAACCAAATTTGAGGATTAAAAATCTTTTTAGCAAAAAGAAAGAGCAAATAGTTGCCATAATGACAGTCCTCATAACCATTCCTTTTGTGATACTTGGATTCTGAGGCCTGAGTAATTTTTCTACCTTGTAATTTTGAGAAGATTAAAACTTCAGCACTGCAGCTGTTTTCTTCAAGAAAATCTATGGCTGTGGAATCATAATACATATGGTAATGCTACATTAGTGTAGTATTATTCACATCACTATAGTTAAACTTGGGTCAGCACTTCCTTTTAGACTCTGTGAAGTTGGGGTTTGTCCATGCACATTTCCTTTCAGCTGACTTAGAACATGATGGCTCAGCCTTACAACTATATTTGCTTATTTTTTTGCAAAGTCGTTTGAAAAAGCTTTGATCAAAAGCTCTTAATCTTATGGCTAAGTGTTACTATCTCTTATTTCAAAATATGTGGCATATTTAATTGTTGCTGAAACCCTTTCCTGATTTATAACTTTGGAGACGATATGTTACTGGAATTAAAGTCTTAATGTAAGGATTTTTTTCATTAAATTACTCTCCATTGGCTTAGTTGCCCCTACAAGTGCATCTTGTTAACACTCAGAGCGCTGGGAGAAGGTGAGGTACTCTGGTTTTCCTCTTAATCATCTTTATTCTATTTAGCAGCCTTCAAATCTAAGCCCCTTTGAACAGGGAAAATGCAAATATTCAATTATTAAATCCTTTAAAGTAAATTTATCCATTGGAGTCTCTCATACTTGTTGCGGTTTAACCCCAGCCAGCAACCAAGCCCCACATAACTGCTCTCTCACTGCCCCACCAGCATGATCTCGGACAGAATCATATGGGTAAAAGCTGGATAACTCACAGGTTGAGACAGAGACAGTTTAACAGGGAAAGCAAAAACCCCACACAAAAGCAAAATGAAACAAGGACTGAATTCACTGCTTCCCATGGGTGGACAGGTGTTCAGCCATCTCTAAAACAGCAGGGCCCAACCACACATAACGGTGATGTGGGAAGACAAACACCATCACTCCAAATGTCCCC
>VYZQ01042740.1:20169-30316 GCA_013400655.1 Mystacornis crossleyi | reverse complement strand
CCTCCCAGGCACCCCCAGTCCCCCCACCAGCGTGGCAGTAAAAGAAGCAGAAAAGGCCTTGGCTCTGTGCAAGCCCTGCTCAGCAACAACAAAAACATCTCCATACTGTCAACCCTGTGTTCAGCACAAATCCCAAACACATCCCCATGCCAACCACTGTGAAAAAAGTTAGCTCTACCTCTGCCAAAGCCAGCACAATACTTCAAGACACTTCTGAAATTCCAGAGAGTCAAAACATAAGACAGTGTTTATAAAAATTCTCTTCTTCAAACACTTCCATCTTCATTCAGTAAAACCATGATTTTTTTAGATAGCACTCCCTGGCTTCACACCTTTCTACTTTTGAACTCACTGATAATGTTTTTCTGTCATAATGAAGTGTTGATATTTTCTTAAGCATTACTTCAGGGACCAGGAAGGGGAGCCAGAGAAAGATAACCAATGAATAAGAGAAAGGAGAAAATGTGCCCTTCACAAGCCCTGGTTTATTTGGGCCCCATAAGCATTGTCTATGCTTCCTCCTCTGTAGAAAATTTCTGTTCTTCTCTGTTTATCACTCCTAGCTGGAATGACTTTAATAACCTTTGGTTATTGGTATTGGTTACTTTATATAAAGTTTGGCAATGCACTATACTCCAGTGACCCCAAAGTATGCCCTATGGTTGAGCTTAATAGAAAAGTACCTTGGAGATGATATATGAACACTTTTGTGTAATGGTTTTCTTGAGAAATATGATTAAGTTGACCTGCTTCTTAGATTCTGGGTAATTTTCATCTAGCCAGTAAAAAAAAAGAAGCTGTATAACCTGCACATGTCCATTTTTTTTCCTCTTATGTTTAGACTTAAAAGTACAGCATAGACACTAGTCACACAGAGGGATTTAGATTTCCGTGTTTTTGATAAAATGCCTTGTTTTTAAATCCTATTTTACCTAATGTGGAAAGCTACTTTACTCTCAGATGTTTTAGCATACTTTTTTATTCGTAGTTAAAATGAAGTTGAGCACTCTCTCCTGCCATGTCCCTTAAGAGTAGCGACTGCTTGCGGGTGTTTCCACTTTGTAATCTGCAGTCACTAAGAAGATGTCAAACTATTTGTGAGGCTTGGCTGTATCTGACAATTGGTCCAGCTAATTCCTAAATGGAGAAAAAACTGTGCAGACAATGCAATAGCTGCAGAGCAGCAGGACTGGGAGAATTTGGCATAAAAAATGCTTGCCAAGCAAGAATTCTTTGTTCTTTATTTTTCTGAGGGATGAAACTCTGGGGTTTTTTTACCAACCCCAGGAACTTCCCATAAATTTTATGTTTCCTCTGACAGGCAGTTGGCTGCAGCTTCCATCGGCACACTCTGGACATTGGTTGTAGAGTTTCTTGAGTATAATTTTAGTCATGTCTGTTATCAAGAGTGCTATGGATAAATATATTGCTTTTGGTTCAAGCAGAGATCCACTATTGTCCATGTAAGATACAGACAAACTTTGTGCGTGTTTGTGTGTGTGTAATCCATAGTATTTCCTCCTGTCCCTTATGCGCTCTTTTTCTCACATCCTTTTGAACTTTTCAGGTTTTTTCCCCCAACTTCGACATCTTTGAAATCACTAATGTAGTTGAAAAATGGTTGTATCATATAATGATATTATATGATATTATATTCTATATAATATGTAGTAGGATTTTCTTTGTACTTAACACAAGGGTTTAATTTTACACCCACTCTGCACAGTTGTAAAGACTACAGTAAGTCCAAGGCAGAAGCTTTCAGCAGCTATACTTCTGTCCCTCTTTCTTGGACATTAATTGGTCAAATAACATGTCTGTCTTCACATGAATTACTATGATATCCTGCCCGGCCTCCCACACTGAGTTCTTCTTACTGCTTTTCTGTCTTCTATTTTTGATTTTTTCTTCAGTAAGTGATGTCTTTCTTATACGGTTTGGCCTGCAAGGATTTATACCTGCTAGGACTTGCTGTGGCTTCCATAACAAAATCCATGGTCTGAATTTCACAGTTAGGATCTACAGTGTGTGGGTAGAGTACTGAGTGAGAGCTACAGACAAGGACAATTGTCAATGGAATACCCAAGCCTTCATCTAAAACTCCGCCTTTTCACAGTTTAGGTACCCTACTCATCAGGCAGGCACCTACTCCTGCTCAATATTTAGAGCTCTTAACCCTCTTCTGAAGTGATGAATCTAAGTTATGAAAACAAAATCTGTCATTCTTTTCTTCAAAAACCTGTCTGGGAAGTGACATTACTCTCATTCAGATAAAATACCTTATCAGAGACATTTTGCACTAAATTGTTTAGAGTTGACCATATTTTCCACATAGATTAAATAGCCATTTGACCAAATATACAAATAAACATTGGAAAACAGATTATCTCCCTATCTCTCCTTTCCTATGTGTAGATGATTCTTTTTTGTACCAAGACATACAACAGCATTCAGACTTTGTTTCTTTCTGGATCCCAAATAATCTTGTTCTTTTGAGCACAGAGAAAGACACTCAAGAGCAAGGTCAGAGGTAGCAGTACCTTGGGACCTTATTAAAAATGGTTAGAGCAGTGTCTGGAAGTTGATCTGGAATGCAGTGACTGGCCCCTCAGTTCAATGATTACAGTCTTTTTGGCTGAAGTGGTGCTTTATTTTCTTGCCTCTGTTGGGGTCAAAGATAGGAAGATAGAAAAGACAGGAACATCCAGCCTTGGTTTTTTCTTACTGGTGTCTTCCAATGCAGTGTTTTATGTGTGCAGCTGCATTAACAATAAAGACTTCTGAACAGAGGACTCTGCCTGGTCCTCAGTCCCTGAAAACAGGTGTATATGGGATTTCTGTTCACAGCTGATATGAAGAACATCCACAGGAGTTCCCTCATATTGCTAGGAAATGTTGTATGTGGCACACAGCATACAGACACACGTTTATTAGTTCAAATTAATTTAGTTTATGTTTGTTTCAAAGTATTTTTGTATAGCTTTCGTAGGCTTAACAGTCCATCTTACAGTCGTGTGCTGAAGCTAAACATAGTACTAATTTTTAAACTTCTCTTGTGTAGGAAGATTCAGTATTAATAATAGTAGCTCCCAGATGATATAGATGTATTTCTGTAATTTTAGAAATATAGATATGCCAATAATGTTTGCAAATTTCTGTTAACTCTTTAAAAGGACAGAAAGAAATGCCTTTGCATTTAACAGAGAATTAATTCTTTCCACTGGTCCCAAAGCAGGAGATGTTTTTCACTTTGATACTTAGGACATATTTTCAAAGGGAACAGAACATTACCTTCCTGTGATGACTCTCCAGAGGTGACAACAGCGTATTTTCAAAGGAGTAAGATTTGGGGAGGGACTTATAACTGAACCTCAGTGACTAATAATGTTTTAGTTTTTATAACTTTTTTTCTTATCCTTTCTCTGCATGTCAGAGCAAAGGTGCAAGGACCTCCCAGTGCCCTGAGGACCACACTCTTACCTGAAGGCCTCACAAACCCTCTGAATGGGTTGAGGTCTTTACTGTTCTGTACTTCAGGTGTTTAGTACTCCTGTGTGAATTTGTACACTGTGCTGCTACCTTCCAGAAACTGACATTTCACTCTCATGTTGCAGAGCTAAAAGATGCTGAATGAAATCAGTGAGACTCCTGCAAGTAGGAAGGGAAGGCAATGCAGCGGATTGTATTAGTTTAGTGCTTCAGCACAGAACCTCCGGTTCATATTCAGTACACAGTGAGTACAGATATATGTACACAGACAGATATATAGGTAGGTAGGTATGTCATAATACTAAATAAAACGGAACCGGGGAAAGGGCTGGATCAGCCATCTATCATTTGTCCATAGCAAAGTCACTGAGGCTGCTGCAGCTTTCTCAGACGTTGTCTAAGCCCAGTCTGAAAACGGCATGTGCCGGGGAGTCTTCCTAGCAGACAGTTTGGCTGCTGTCCTTCGGTGAAGAGAACATGCAAGACAGACTGGTAATGCCATTTGGCCTCAGAACCACAAAATAAATGTCATAACCCTTACTCTGATATAGACCCATTCTGGAATACTCAAGTTTGAAGCTCAGAGAGTCTCATCCACCTTGATAACATACAGATTTTGGTATGAAAATATAAAAACTAAAAAACTATCTGCTTTTTTTTGTTTTCTTTTCAGGTAATTGAATTGGCTTACGTGCAGATCGATTGGTTCATAAATGGACCGTGGTCAGCTGGAAGATGTTCAATGCTCATTCTGCTGGGTGCCTCCAGTCTTCACTACCATCTTCCTCCTATTCCAGCTTCTAGCTCCAGGCTTAACATTTCACCTGAAAAAAATTACTTACTGAAGTTTCATCATCAATAGAACTCCAGCACTTTGATTTTCAAAATGCTTGGCATTCCCCCTTGTGATCCTATCAGGATTCTCTGGGTGTTGAGCTGTGGTGCAGCTTCAGAAGGACTGTTTGTGCAGAGAAGCAGAGGTACATGCCTTTAGGGCAGCCAGAAACAGGTCAGCTTCTGAATAAGGAGACATCAAATAATCAAGAAACAGACTTGTGGCAAGTACCTTCAAATGGCTTTATGGAAAAAAAGAAAAATTTCAAAGGTTTATTCCACACAGGAATAAACATAATGTACACTAAAAAATTTTTCTTAACTGGCCTACATGACCTTGATCCCACAGGGAAAAGTAACAGTAAAAGAGAAGGCCATTACCTCAGTTTAAAGAAAAAAAATCATCATTACTCTTGCCCTAGTTCTCCACTTCTATTACACAAAGCTACTTACGTGATTAAAAAAAACCCACCAAAAACAAAAGAAAGCAAAACTCACGCTTTTTCTGATTTAAATTGCTGTGATTTATGAACCTATGCTATACAAAATCAGCAAATTCACACCTTCATAACATATTGATTGCCTCAGAAAGAACATTTTAACAAGAAACATTTAGAGATGTCCTTGAAGGGGCAGAACAGAACCAATGCTAAAGTGCAGTTATTTGGTAGCTCAGGTCCAGTGACTGACTGACAGGCAGTACCTGCTGCTTTCAACCTTCAGGCATCACATCAAGCTGGACAAACCACAGCAAAAGTTATTACCCAGACTTGATGCACTACTTAATCCTTTTTCTGAAAATGGAGATAACAGTTGATGTAATCTCTCATGAAACAAGCTAAATTACTATTTTGTGAGCCGGGTATGCTGCAAATGATTCTATCTGCTTTGTGTTTAAATGATGAAGCAAGGAAACTGTGTTGTACAATAGTTAATTCTTACTATCCTCTGCAACAGGACTTCATAACCATGAAAATATGATCTACCACTGAACTCAACCTCCATTTTATTCATTCTACTCTCCATTAAAAAGACATGACTTTCATTTTGCAACACCAAGTTTCTTTCACATTAAATTTTCTCTAAACTTGTATTTTGTGACCGCAAAGTCTAAGCTTAAAGCATAGATACTTTAGTGCATGTATACATATTTACCAGAATATAGAACCTGTTTATGTTGACCTGTCTGGTGAGGGAAGCCCGCCTTTGGCCATGCAAATCCATTTTGTTTTTCCAGCACTCAGTACAGAGCTGCCTGACACCCTGATAGTTAAAGCTGTAGAACTTAATGCTAATGCAAGGTTAGTATTTTTTTAATTATTTATAATAATATTATTATTCCGCTTATTAATGGAACCAAATGTTCTTCATTCTCCATGAACCAAAGAAAAGATATTAGATAAAATAACAAAAGATATTTCCATTCCAAATGCTCCTTGCATTTTTTCCCAGTTCTTTAAGATGCTGTGGACCAGTTCCTGCCAGGGTGTTGGGCTCATGGCTTCTGTGCAGCTCTGCCCCGTGCAGTGCTATAGAAATGTCACACTTTGGGGCTAGTTGCTCCAAAAGACTTCCAGAAGACACCTGCTTGTCACAGTGGAAAGGTTTAGGTCCTTGGCCCTTGGGTAGTCCATGTAGAGGCATTCAAAAAGCATCTGAATCCCAACAGAGGCCACAAGCCTTCTCTCCTCTCTGCTGTAGGGCTTCTAGTCTATTTTCTAGGCATCTAATCTAGGCAAGACTACCAGTTTCTTAGGCCTGTGGTGAGATATGATCCAGAAAGACTAGAGCAATCTTGCTCTAACCAAACATGTACCTCTAATCTGTGCCATAGTATCACCTGAAATGGTGAGGTTTCAACACTTTCTGGTAGAAATTTGACCTGCCAGGTGCTTCAGACTCCTAGAGTTGTGGCAAAAAACTCTGGCTCTCATATTTGCCATAGAAAATTTGGTATTACAGAGCTTTAGAATAACTTCCAAGGTTTCCAGAATATCCTGGACTCAGCAAGATTTTGTGTAGCTGGAATTTTGTGACCAATCTTTTCAATATTTCATTTTTAATGAGGCAATTTCAAGCCCAGCCCTCCTTTTTTTTTTTTTTTTTTTTGTTTCCTCAGCAGAACCGATGCCTTTGCTATCTGAGTGATGGCTGGAGAAACAGAGCATCTGGTGAGCATGGCCCTGGGGATGGTCCCGGTATGTCACAGTGTGAGGTCACCTGCAGCAGTACTGCTTCTTCTAAGGCTGTGACTGCCTCCTTGGTCTTCCGGAGGACAGACTTTTTCCTGTTTAGGAACCTTGTTAACAGAGTCCCTTAGAGGGCAGTCCTGAAGGGCAAATGAGTCCAGGAAGGCTGGACATTCTGCAAGAAGGAAATCCTAGAGGCACAGGAGCAGAGTGTCCCCATGTGCCTAAAGATGAGACATTTGGAAAGAAAGCTGGCCAGGCTGAACAGAGAGCTGTGGCTGAAACTCAGGGGGGAAAAAATAGAGATTTTAATCTTTAGAAGAAGGGGTAGACAATTCCAAAGGACTACAAGGATATCATGAGGTTATGTGGGGAGAAGATTAGAAGGGCCAAAGGCCAACTAGAACTGGCTACTACTGTAAAGAACAACAAATGTTTCTATAAATATATCAGCAACAAACCAAGGCTTAAGGAGGATCTCCATCATTTACTGATGTAAAGGGAAACATAGTGACAGAGAATGAGGAAAAGGCTGAGGTACTTAATGCCTTCTTTTCATCAGTCCTTAATAGTAAGACCAGTTGTCCTCAAGGTACTCAGTCCCTTGAGCTGGAAGACAGGAAAGGGGAGCAGAAATAAACCCCTATAATCCAAGGAAAAATGGTCAGTGACCTGCTAGACCACTTACACAAACACAAGTTTATGCACCTGGGTGGGATCCACCCAAGGGTACTGAAGGAGATGATGACAGTGCTCACCAAGCCACTTTTTATCCAGTACCGGAGGCCTCAGTTGGATGGAGGTTCACAAATGCAATGCCAATCTGCAAGAAGAGCTGGATGGCAGATGTGGCTACAGACCTGTCAGCCTGACCTAAGTGCTGCAGAAGGTTATGGGACAGATTATCTTGAGAGTGATGACGTGGTATGTACAAGAAACCCAGGTGATCAAGCCCAGCCAGCACTGATTTGTAAAAGGCAGGCCCTGTCAGACCAACCGGATCTCTTTCTATGACAAGGATGTCATAGAAAGGTGTCCCCCTTAGTGGATGAGGGAGAGGCTCTTGGTGTTGTTCTACCTTGACATTACTAAAGCTTTCGACAGCATTTCCCACAGCCTTCACCTGGAGAAACTGGCTGCTCATGGCCTGGATGGATGCACAGTTCACTGGGTTAAAAACTGTCTGGATGGCCTGCCATGGGCTAGGGACAGAGTGGCTGGAAAGTTGCCCAGTGGAAAAGGACCTGTGGGTGCTGGTGACAGCGACTGAACATGAACCAGTGTGTGCCCAGGTGGCCAAGAAGGCCGGTGGCATTTTGGCATGTATCAGCAATAGTGTGGCCAGCAGGACCAGGGAAGGGATTGTCCCCCTATACTCAGCACTGGTGAGGCTCCACCTCGATTCCTGTGTCCAGTGTTGGGCTCCCCAAAGCAAGAAGGACATTGAGGTGCTGATGTGTGTCCAGAAAAGGAAAACGGAGCTGTTGAGGGATCTGGAACACAAGTCCCATCACTGGGAGGAGTATGCACTGGTTTAAATTGGTAGCAGATCCCCTGTTAATCCCCTGCCTGCTTGTTTGGGCCAGGAGTGCCTCAGGTTCCATGTATCCTATTGACAATAGCAGGACTGTGCAGGTGTCCACTCCAAGCATCTTTGGTTTGTTATTAAGAAAGGTTAAAGCTACAAACTCATTCTGCTTTTGATTCTTCAGGTAACTGAGAAAGAGTTCCCTGCAGCAGCAATAAATCTTCCTATTTCAGCTGTAAACTAAAACGAGAACACTTTCACTGTCTAGTTCCTGAGTATGTATTCAGACTTTGGGCTATTTACCCAAAAACTTGTTACAAATCTCCAATATCATAAGCTTTGTGAAATGCTATCAGGGCATTTCCCCATTCCAACTCCTGAAAGAGCAAAATCAGAACAAAATACCTGAAGGAGAAGAATGCAGCCTCAGCTGTCTTATTTGTCCGTTCTGCCAGGCCCCACACTGAAAAGCTCTTTTGTGTTCCAAATTTCCTTTGACTCGGGTCTTCAGAAGGTAACAGAGGTATCTTCAGTGAGAGAGCAAGGGAGCTTGTGATGACATCTTCTAGTCTGTACCTTGATTGGAGGTGGCATGCTTCATTTGCCCCTAGTCAGGAGGTGGAGATCACTTGCAGGCTCATTTTCATTTGTTAGAATTTCCAGCTACTGTTACATTCAGCTTTATCCTGCCTAGAGAGTGCAGGGGGCTTCCTTGGGCTAGGGAAGGTATTTCACTCCCCGTGCCCCTTTTCGGACTGCCCCGCCTGGCCCTGGCTGGCTCTCAGCTTCGCAACACAGCAGCGACAAAGGAGGCAAGAAGGCTCCCAGGCATTAGGGCTTCAGGGTGTTTACTTGTATGGCTCTCAGATGGCAGAGAGAGAGCCATGTGGGCGGCTGGACCGCCATGGAAGGGGACCCAGCACAGCCCCTTTGTCCCATGCAGAGAGAGCATCACACCCTATCAGGTCGGATTTCGTATGGGGATGAGAGGGGCAGAGAAAGGACATGGACCAACAGTCCCAAGGCACAGGGGCGGTACAGGGATGGGACCAGGGTACAGAACAAATGGGGAGAACCTGAGGGAGTGGCTAGGAATAGGGGTGGAGGGGGAGAAGACCACATGGGGAGGGGCAGGGAATTCAGCAAAGCGGGAGTGGGAAAACAGATCTCCACAACTCCCCCGTTTTTACTAATTTGAAGAAGGAAGAGCTCTTTCCCAAGCGCTCCCACAGTGAACCCCTATATAACAGAAAAATGGTAAAACCATGCAGAGAAATTAAAATAATGAGGCAGCAGGCCATCAGCGCTGGCCGGGCCCCCAAACTGCAGCTGCTGTTGTAACTTCTTTTGCTGGGACTGCTAACTTGCTTCCAGCTTCATCTTCGGTCCCGGTGCTTGGCAAACCTGGAGAGGGGCGGGGGGCGGGGGGCGTGGTACAGGCAGCCCCGCCTATTCCCCCAGGCAGGTCGGCCCGCACGGTGTCGGGGCCAGCCGTGCCCCGCTTGTTCTGGCGCTGGGCTGGCCCCGCGCCGTCTCAGGACGGGCACCGCTGCTCCGCCCCGCCCGGGGCCCCGACGACGGAGGCAGTGGTTGGGGGGGGTCCCGATGGACAGGGGAGGAGCAGACGCAGTTACACCAATCGACGCGGGGAGGCGTCCTGACGTAAGAACACCGAGCAACGTAGGGGGTGGAACTTGGGAAGTGCCAGAGAATCGTGCAGGCGCGGGAAGAAACGGAGTAGAAGAAGGTTGCTCGGCCACGTGTGGCGGCCATTTTGGCCACAGCCCGGAGTACAGCAGGGTATTGGGGTGTCGGGGTGAGGGTTAGGGGAGCGCCCGGGTCTGGGACTCCAGCTCGGTAAGGGGACAGGGGAGACCCAGAATAGGCAGAGGCCGGCCGAACCCCTGCGCTTCTGATCTCTCCCGAGGGTTACAGAGGCAGGGGAGACAGGGAGGGGGGAGAGATAGAGGGGTTGCTTCTTGATGACTAAATAGAACAGAACAAAGGTTATTCCTGTTATCTCTCGCGCGCAAGAACTCACTACGCACAGCTAATCTTAAAAAAAGTTTCTCCTAAGGCGGGGACACTGAAACTTGGATCTTCTTTT